>CAUYRH010026889.1:0-55269 GCA_963574655.1 Perodicticus potto
CCTTCCTGGCAATTTCTCCGTTATTATATGAAGACATTTGTATTCTGCATTTAGCAAGGTTCGCCTGTACCCTTCTAAGATGTACTGTAGGTGTGGCCCCATCTCTTTTGTTTTTTACTTTCATATTTATTTGTTTGTTTATTTATTTATTTTTTATTGTATCAAAATTCATTTCTATTTCCCCTTTTCCATTGATACCCATTCAGTTATGCTTTTATATATACTAAGATATTTCTTTATCATTACAAAATGCATAGTGATTAATTGATGTAAATGGCACAATGTTAAAGAGTCTACTCTTGACACTTATTCAAATCTCACTGTTCCTTGACTTTGTATATGGCTCTATGTGTTCCTACTTAATGGCTTCTACATACTCTGTAGTATTCCATAGCATTCATCTACCTCTATTTACTTATTAATTTTGAGAGTCATTCATCATATAGTTGCTTTTAATTTTATGCCAAGCCTAATATATTCCTGGTTGTCCCTTTAAGGATTTATGCAAGACCATCTCTGAAATATACACCCATAAATAGGTTGTAGATAACAGATTGTAGAAATACCATTAAATCTAACCAGGCTTTATTCCAGAACAGCTGGTCCAGTGGTGTAGGACGGTCCCCATTTCACATATTTAGTAAATCTAGATTTTATCCAGCATTCTAAGTTTTACAATTTGATTGGTGCAAAGTGATATTTATCCATGATTGTAATTTGTATGCTTTGATTACTAGTGATGAAACATCTGTTCATATTCTTTTTGGCCCTATAATTTCCTCTGTCTTTAAATTCATATCCTTTGCCCATTTTTTGATTAAGTTCTACACTTGCAGATCTTCTTTTGTATATTTTAGTTATTTATCTCTCATTTTTAGATGTTATTAATATTTTTTCTTATTATTTTTGTTTAAAGTGTTACCACTTTAACTTGTCACTTGTCACTTATTACTTTTGTTTAAAGTGCATTTCATTGAACAGAAATTTTTAATTTGATGTAGTTAAATCAACTATTTCTCCTTAAGATTTGTAATTTTGCAGTCTTCTATATGAAGTCCTTCTTTCCTTCAAGTTTGCTACAGTATTCTACCACAATTTTTCCCGTTAACTTTATTGTTTTCTTCTTTCATACTTTAATCTTCAATCCATATGGAGCACATCTATATATATTGTAATAAAGGAATTTAAACTTTTCTAACCATGTAAGTTATTTGTTTTTCCAATACTACCTTCTAAATAATTTATACTTTCTCCATTGATTTGTGTTGGAACTTTATAGACCAATTCTAGCATAACAGAGTCTATTTTTGAGTCTTTATTCTGTTTCTTGGTCTAGTCTCTCCAGTACGGTTCCTATACTATCAATAGTAGCATAGTTTATTACCCTAAGGTAAGTCATAATACATAGTAGAACCTCTGTAAATTGACCACCCAAGGGATTATAACAAACCGGTCAGCATATGGAGGTTGTCAACATAAGGAACTAGACCTAGTATACTGATGTGTACATGTGGTACATGTCCAGTCTATGAAAATTAGGTCAATTTAAAAAGGTGGTCAATATAGGAGAGTGGTCAAATACGGAGGTTCTACTGTATTTACATTTATTCAAATTATTCTCCCATGAACATTGATTTATTATTTTCTCAGAAGTTATTTTACTAGTGAAACTTATGTACTTACTACTCTACATATTTGCAAATTATCATTACTATTGCCTGGAGAAAGGGTATAGATTTTTCATAGGGTGAGCTTATATTCAGAAAACAAGGTCAATTTTCTCATTAAAACAATTAGCTTACCTGTTAAATTTTGGATTATCTATCTACATGACTAAATCACCAGTAAACAGTGGGAGTTTTATCTTTCCCATTTCTATCTTTATACCTTTAGTTTGTCTTTTCCAATTGAATATTACTGACATTGTGATAATGAATATCCTGAAAGCTAAATTTTCAGGCATGGTATCAATTATTCTCATAGAATACACTCATAAAAGTGAAGTTTTGGGTAAGAGGCTCTTCTAATTTTAAAACTTTCAAATATATTGTTATAATTTATGCCATAAAGGTAAACCAAAATGCTTCCCCAACAATTGTATATTATGGTATCATTTTTTGGATTTCCATCAGTATGTAAGAGTATTCATTCTTATTTTTTATAATTTTATAATATTAAAAGGTATCTTTTAGTCTTATATTATTAAAATTTGAATTGATTTTCATGTTTTAGATGAATGAATAATTTAATGAAAAAGCAGATCAGAAAGTATATCTGCTTTTTTTAGCTTTAAAGCTTTATAATTTTAAAGCTTTCAAATATATTGTTAGAATTTATGCCAGAAATGTATACCAAAAAGTCTCCCCAAAAATTGTATACTATGATGTCATTTTTTGAAATTCTATCAACATCTAAGAGTATTTATTCCTAATGTTTATAATTTTGTAATATTAAAAGGTATCTTTTAATTTTTTATTATTAAAAATTTGAATTGATTTTCATGTTTTAGATGAATGAATTGATGTAATGAATAATAGATCAGAAAGTATATCTGCTTTCCGTTTGTCCAGGGATCTGATAAAATTATAATACTATATTTTTACTGTACCTTTTCTATGCTTGAATATGTTTAGGTACATAAATACTTACCATTGTGTTACAATCGCCTACAGTATTCAACACAGTAACATGTTATACAGGTTTGTAGCATAAGCACGATGCCACACAGCCGAGTGTGTAGTAGGCTATGCCATCTAGGTTTGTGAAGTACACTGGATGTTTGTACAGTGTTGAAGCTATCTAATGACACATTTCTCAAAATTCATCCTCTGTCAACAAGAGATGCATAATTATAACATGAAATGAAAAGGTTTAAGAATTCAACGGGCAGTAGAAATCACTTGGAAATTTTTGAATAGGGAAACAAAGTGATCCCCATCACATTTAAGAGATCTTGATCTGATCCCTTGGTATTTAGGACGGATTGAGAAAGGTCAGATAAGTAGTTCTCAAGGCAAATCAGGAGGTTAATAGACTATTTAGGCTAGGTAAGACTCAATGATGGGCTTAAGCAGTGAATTAATAACAGAGATGAAAGGAGGCAGATGAGATAGGTGATGTTACCAAGATTTAGTATTTGTTGGATATAGGGGCTTGAAGAATAGAGGAAGGTTCCTACTTTTTCAGCTTGGGCTATTGAGAAGATAGCGGAGCCATTAACGCAAATGGTTTAGAAATCTACAGAAAGAGTAATCTGGTCTGGGGAACTGGAAAAATAACATGATATTTAGGCAGAAGCCAAAAACTGTGCGTGTGTGTGTGCACATGTGCACCTGTGTCTATCTCTATAGCTCAGAATATAACTAAAGATATGAGTTTGAGAGTCATCTGCACAGAGCTAAAGGTAAAAATTTTGTGGCCAAGGTCTTCCAGAAAGACAAAATAAGGCAAGTAGGTAAAGGAGAGTTGAGGTAGTGAGTTCCTGCAGGTTTGCAAGTACAGGATGGACAGAAGGGAAGCCGTAAAAGAGAAGACAGCCAATCAGGGAAGCAGAAGGAGAACTCAAACCTGAGGGACGTGAAATCCAAGGGAAAGAATAAGCCATGTTCACTCAAAAGACTTGAGCCAGTTGACAAAGGTAAGGACCAGGAACAGAATTGAATCTGATACACAGGGAAGAAGAAGCAGCAGCAAATCCAGTGTTGAAAGCAAATCCAGTGCAGTTATAGGTTCTGAAGCCAAAATTTTTAAGCAGCGACAAGGAAGGACAAGCATTCTGTCTGGAAGCTAAGACATGAAGTCACCATATGATGTCAGACGGCACCTCAAGAAAGCTGGGGAAAGACTTGCTCAGGGAAAGGGGAACCTGCCGTATTTATTGGTAAAGTAAATGGAACCTGGAAAGAGGTAAAAGTTACAGATTCAAAAGGAACCTTAACAAAGGAAACACAGCCTCTAAAAATGTAGGGGGTAGTAGAAAAAAAGGTGCGGGTGAAGAATTAATTTCAAAAAGGAGGAGAGTTCGTATTAAGAGAACAGAAAAATTTTTTGTGAATAAGTGACCTTTCATGAATAAGGCTAACATTTTTAATGTGTAAAAGAGATCAACTAAATTATGGAATTTAAGACTGAGAGCAGCCTCCAATGGTCCATCCCCTCTTCAGATACATCAATAAGGAAAACAGTTGTTTTGAAAAGGGGCAAGGTCAAAAAATGCCCTGATGGTGAGAGAATGGTGATTTTTTTTTTTTTTAGTACCAGTAAAGAATAATTCAGTGTATCTCTTTCCACAATTTCGGATTATAAGCAGGTCCGACAGGCTTCTTGGCTGAGTAAGAAAAAACATCTTTCTCCACAGATGGATAAAAGTCCTGCAACTTTCTATATTGTAAATTGCCCCGGATTACAAAACAAGCCACATATCCTGCTGTTCCCTGAGCCTTTTTCGTTAGTGGTAGTCCGTCCATCCTTTGTTGTAACCTGCAATCCTAAAGGATCAATATGTGACCTCTTACTAGTGTCAGTTAATGATCTGCCTAGTTGTGAAAGTAAACACGTGAATAGTCACAGAATCACACTGTGCTGTTGCTCTAGTCCACATAGAATGCTCACTTGGCAGGCGTGCAGAGGATGGCCGTGTATCTACTTCAGTTCCAACAGGCACTGTATCCCCATTCAGTGTAAAGAGTTACCTCGTCACTAACGCAGCTACAGAGGTGGATGGCAGCAGCTCCAGGACTGACAATCAGGGCTCCTCAGAACATGGTAGAAGCTGATAAATATTAAGAAATGACAAGATTACTACCGTGAAAGAAAACAAACCTCTGGGAAGAAGGCCCCCTATTTATTACTTAGGAGTTTTTCATAAGGTTGGAGACTACTGTTGGTTCTTATAAAAGATGTTCTTTCACCTATATAAGTTGCTAAACTCTGAGATTAAGTATTTTGATAGGAAATAAAAATAACTGACTAACAAAGTAACAATGTACTAGACCCATGGTTTGTAAATGGGTACTCAGTAATAAAAATAGTATATTCCCACTCCATAGCTCTTTCAAGTTTGGGGAGATTTTGTGCTTTTCTTTAGTGTAAGTGGTCTATAAACACAGACATTTCATAGTCACGAAATAAACCTTCTAATTTCTTACCTGGATACATCTGAAAGAAGAACAGATGGTACCATACCTTCAACTGATTTTAAACTCTTGCTTGATTTATAACACAAAACACATCTTGGCTTTAAATACTCTTACCTCTTCTGCCTTTTCTTTATGCTTCTGTAGTTTCTGTTTCTTTCAGCCTTACACTACATTCTAAATACTAAACTTCAATGAAGCAATTGAAAATGAAGACATAATGGAAATTTGGGAAGGATTATAATAAAATGCTACAAGAAGTTATTACCTTGTGATAGGATTATGAGTAACTTAATTTCTGTTTTATAATCCTAAATAGTTACCTTCCTTATAATTTTTAATATTCCCTGAAAAATACATAAGATTTGATATTATTTTTATAATAAACAAACTATGTGTATACACTTTGAAAAAACTATTATTGTAAACTGTGTTTGAATCATTTATTTTTTTCTTCATAATTCTATAGAAGAAGTTTTGAATAAAGCTAGAATCGCTAGAAATTCTTAATTCCTGATTTTTAGATTTATAAAAAATCGCCTTTTTTATAATTAATTTAAATACAGGTATGTATGCTATTATGCAAACATATATTTCTGTATTTTCTGATGCTTAGGGGAATTGAAAGTAAAGAAAACCAAATTTAGGACCACACCTGAGATTTAAGATAAGCAATTTTGCTTGCTTAAACCAAATTGAAACCCAAATAATTCATTTTTAGCCACACTAATCTCTATGCAACACAACCAGTAAATCTGATTTTGATTTTATTTTGAGTGGCAAGTATTGTGGTCAGCATTCTGACTTCATGGAAAAAAGTGACATTCAGCTAAAGCAACATAGCTCTTATTCTAATTTAAACTACCTCAGCTTTTCTAAAGGCAAAATTTCACCTTGCTTGTAAAACATATTCAAATAACGGAATAAACACATTTCGTGAAAGTATGAAGATACTGAGTTCTTCTCCTACATTCCCTAAATTCAATGGAACCATAACACCCGAGAGACAAAAATGTTAAGTTAGAAAATTTTTTACATAGAAATATATCCCATTTCTTGCCAAGTCCAGACAACTGGGGTATTTCCTGTTCTTGTGCTATGTTCAACTCTTCCTAAAGACCTCATTTACTGAGAGTTTTATATTCTATTTCAAGAGAAATGTATATATCAATGTTCCTGCACACTGAAAAGTAACCCTGTCCCACTAGGATAAGTGAATATTGTTGGCAAAGTCTGTGTCTTTGAGGAGAAAGAATGGCTCAAAGGAGTCGAGTTGGCAGAGAAAGAGAATATATGATCATAAATCAATTATCTATCATCCCCTGGAAAGTAATGGCTCTGACCGCTTCACTGACTACCTGATAGGATTATTGTGAAGATAAAACGAGCATTTAGGTGAAAGCATTTTATAAGCTCTAAAGTGTTTTGCAGAAATTAGTATTTGTCCTGAATAAGTTCCATCCATTCAGTGTCTAACCAGTATCAAAATAGAAAAGTCAATGACATCCTAAGTTAAATATTTACTTCAGCTGAGAAAATTGATCACAATTAGGAACATACCGATTTGGAAAACACTTTCATTATTTTAAAATGAGATTTCAAACAATATCTTACAAACAGGATAACATTAATGAGTGTTCTTTCAAGAAATTGTGCAGTTTAGGGGGAAAAGTCGTCGAGTCATGTGACAAATTTCTAGTACTCTTTCATCATACCATACTTAGTTGTTCCAGTTCCACACTGAACTTGCTTCTCTTCTTCCATCTGTATTTGGTATTTGTCAGGTTGCATTTTTGATCATCATACTGTATTCATAGTTAGCAGACTAATTAATATGATATTTGTCCATTATTTCATTTTCAGAAAATATTAGCATTATAATATTCGTGCTTAAATTGAAAGTAATACATGCAGTTTTCCAGGTACAATGTTTTATGGATATAAAACTGCTCACAACTTCCACGGACAAAAACAGTGCTGATTACAGATCATTCAAACAAATGTTCTTTGATTTGGCTATTATAACCACGTCTGTCTCTGCTAAGGGCGGGGGGGGGAATAAAACTAGTGATATAATTCCCTATGTGTTGAAACCTTTTAGCTGGGAACAGCTTTTTAATGGCTTTTTTTGCAGTCAGCAAGAAATGTACATTTATTCAACTGAAAGGAACAATGATGATAAGGGGGAAAAAATGTTCCAACTCTTGTTTCACTACATGATTTTGAAGATGGTTTTGTGAAGTTTCATTTACAGTCTCTAACAAAGCAAATCAAGAGACACATATATTATCTCTGTATAGAACACAATAAAAGTATGAAGAGAAATAAAATGACTACATGGGATTGATATAACAGTGTATCTGCCCAGACAGGGCCTATTTTATTTCTAATCATAAAGAATTGGCTGGCAAATGTTAGGTATTTATTCACATTTGAAAAAAATTTCCAGCTCAATTCAATATAATAACTCACCTAATGATCACAGCCTTTGTAACAAAGGAACTAGCAGGATGTTGCAAATATGTCAGCGCAGAACAGGGGAAAACATTACCATGCTCATCGGCTAGATGGCTTCTCTCTAATTAGATGACTGCAAGAATCTCAGCTGAAGTCACATCTTCATCACCAACATTGGGGAACATCAAAATAGTGTGCTGATTGCCAGATGTAAGCATATGCAGAGACTATATTGATATTGTTTGTAATAGAATTTAGTCTCTTTTTCTGAATGGGTACTCTGTGAAATATTTGAAATTGAATCTCTGAAAATGCCATTAAATTTAGACAGGGATTGAGCTCTAAAAAGTCAGCAAGTCAAACAAAAATCTAGTAGAGTCAAAATTACCACTGAAAAGCTATTGTGCTCCCCTCACACCGCCAGGACTAGGTCATTATAAGTCCAAAGGCTAAGAGTTATCTCCTGTTTCCCTTTGCATTTTATTACAGCTGTGACCTCCCCTGGAACAGTGGAAGTCAGGATCTAATTTGAATTAGGGAAAATCCCATGAATCATATTCATTCATTCCCCCGCTTCCTTTTCATCCCTCCCTATTTCTCTGTCTCTCTCTCAATCTCTTTCTCTTTTCCTCCGTCCCTCTTTCTCTCTTTCAATCTTTCTCTCACTTCCCCTCCTCTCCCTCTTTTTCTTCTTTTTTTCTTTTTCAGAGCCGGTATGATAGAATTCATGGAATTGAAATGAGTGGAATGCTATTATCCTATCCTGAACCTGACTATGCTCTTCTGAATATTTAAATACATTGTTTTTCCTTTTACCTTAAGAAAGTGTTTGGGATAGGCATGACTACCTCCATGTTTAGATAGAGAAACTGAAGCCAACAGAACTTATAAAACTCGTAGGTCAGTGATAAATCTTGAATTCAAAACATCTGAATTCCAAAACCTGTGCCTTTATACTCCCCCATGGCTGGAAAAGTAGAAAAGTAAAGTATGGCACAGAACCCAACTTGGCCAAATTACTTAAATACTTTTTAGAGTGCTACATTAAAGGTTTTAATTAAATAATAAGCGAATCTCAAGGTCATGAAAAGTATTAGTGGTCAGTGGTAACCCAGGCTATGTTGTTTAATCTCTTCTATCATTCTTCTTAGCCAGGCCTTCATCAACTCCTCAACTCCCACCTAGAGTATTGCTAACATTTCCTTGATCTTTTTTTTTTTTTTTACTTCGAACTCTTCCTTTTTTTAAACCAATGTGGAAATTTTATAAGAATCTTCTTAAAACACCATTTTCATCACATTATTGCCCTCTTTAAATTCCTATGATAGTTAATTGTTTATATTCACTTGTCTGAGCCACCGTACCAAGATATTTGGTCAGGCATTATTTTGGATGTTTCTTTAAAGGTTATCTTTTTGATAATATTAACATTTAAATCAAGAGACTTTCAGCAGGGCATATGGCCCTCTATAGTGAGTGGGTTTCCAATCAGTTGAAAGGCTTAAAGACTGACCTCCTTATCAGAAAAAAGAAATTCTTTTTTTTTTTTTTTATTTTTTTTATTTTTTTGAGACAGAGCCTCAAGCTGTTACCCTGGACAGAGTGCTGTGGCATCACAGCTCACAGCAACCTCCAATTCCTGGGCTCAAGCGAGTCTCCTGCCTCTGCCTTCCAAGTAGCTGGGACTATGGGTGCCCGCCACAACGCCCAGCCATTTTTTGGTTGCAGCCATCATTGTTGTTTGGCGGGCCTGGGCTGGATTCGAACCTGCCAGCTCAGGTGTATGTGGCTGGCACCTTAGCCCATTGAACCACAGGTGCCGAGTCAGAAAAAAAAAATTCTGATAGCAAACTGCCTTTGAACTTGAACTGCAACTTGAGCTCTTTCCTAAGTCTCCAGTCTGCTGGCATACCCTACCAGATACTCCTCTGTGTGTGTGGGGGGGTGGGGGAGTGAAATATACATCCACTGGCTTTGTTTCTTTATACTACCTATCTTCTGTTTCACCAAGCTAAGCCCTTGGTCTTGAGTTTCAGCACTTTCTGTTATTAGGAAGCATCTCTTCATTTGAATTAATTTCCTATCTTAATTTTTCATACACTTCTTTCACCATAGTTGAAGTTGATTCACTTATTTCCTCTTTCCCCAATCTTTGCCTAAAAATGTCAATAAAACACTGAAAATATTTAACAAGTTTGTACTTTTTTTATCCCCCATTCCTACATCAGCTTTCCTTACATAGAATAGTAAAGTTTGAAAGCTATAGCACAATGTCATAGTTTATAAGCAACAAAAATTTATTTCTCATACTTCTGGAGTTAAGGAAGCCCAAGATCATTTTGAGATCATTTCAGATTAATTTTCTGGTGAGGGCTTGTTTTCTGGCTCATAGTTGGAAGTTTCCTTCTGAGTCCTCATATGGTAGAAAAGGCAAGGAGTCTCCCTCTGGCCTCTTTTATAAGGATACTAATCACATTTATGAGGGTTCTGACTTCATGATCTAATCACCTTCTATCTTAATTCATTTTGTGCTCTTTTAACAGACTACCATAGATTGGATAATTCATAATGAACAGATATTTATTAGCTTACAATTCTGGAGTCTGGGAAATCCAAGATGAGGTGCTGGTATCTGGTGAGGACTTTCCTGTTGTATCATTGTACAGCAGATGGGCAAATAGTGGGCAAAAGAGAGCAAAAGATTGACTCATAGCCTTGATCCCATTTATAATTGACATTAATCCATTCATGAGGATGGAGCCTTCATGACCTAAAAACCTCCCATTGGACCCTACCTCCAAACTTTGTTACATTAGTGATTTTTATACACATGCTTTTTTTTTTATAAAACATGTTTTAATTAAAATAAGAACTATATACATTTATGGGATGCAATGTGATGATTTGATATACTATGTAGAATGCTTAAATCAAACTGATTAACATAACTATCACCTCACTTATTTTTTGAGATAAGACATTTAAAATTTACTCTTAATTATTTTGAAATATACCCTTGCATTGTGCACATTAAGAGATCCTCCAAAATGCCCTCTTCCTCCCTGTCTCCAACCTCCCTGTCTCCTGCCCTTCCCTCTCCTGCCTCTCCCCTCCCCCTTGCTAGACTATATTTATGTTTTATTATTTGTATGAGTGTGTGTTTATGTATTGGTTTCATAATAGTGTTGAGTACATTGGATACTTTTTTTTCTATTCTTGAGATACTTTACTAAGAAGAATGTGTTCCAACTCCATTCATGTAAACACAAAAGATGTAAACTTGCCATCTTTTTTATGGCTGAATAGTATTGTGTGGTATCCATATATCACATGCTTTTTGAGAGACACATTCACATCCTAGCACCTCCTAAAGGTCTACTTCCTAATACCATTGACGACAGGAGTTAGGGTTTCAACATATGAATTCAGGGAGGGGACACAAATATTCAGACCATAGCATCACACTCATGGCCTTATAAGATCTATGTATTTATTGTGTACAAAATACATTCATTGCATAGCCTTCAAGACCTTAATTCATTTTAGCATCAACTTGGAAGTTAAAGTCCAAAGTTTTATCTAAATATCCTGTGAATTAGATAAAGGTGAGACTCAAGGTACATTTCAGCCTGACGTAAATTTCCCTTCAGTTGTGAGCTTGTGAAATAAAGTGAGCCAAGTACTTCTAAAATACAATTGTGAGACTGGCATAGGATAGGCAGCCCCATTCTAGAGAAAAAGGAATGGCAGGTCCTCAGCAAGGTAAAATCCTAGTAAGGCAAAAGACATTCAACATTATAGCTGAAGAGTAATTACCTTTGGCTTGATGTCTGCCCTCCAAGCCCAATGGGACTATATGGTCCTGCCTTACAGACCCACTAGGCTGAGAATACCACCTTTTGGGTTCACTGACATAACAGAGAGTTCTGCTACCCTGTTTTTGTATAGCCCCAACTTCACAATATCTCTGGGTCTGAGTTGTGCTGGTCCATTGTATGGGCTTATAGATGGTGTTTTTATTGCTGTATCTTCACATGGTAGAAGGAGCTGGGGTCTCTCTGAAACCTTTATATAAGTGCCCTATTATAATTCATAGGAGCTGTTTATTAGGAAAGGTACAGGCATCAACTAGATGTCAACTTGTAGTGAATGACTGAAACTCTATTGAGAAGGATTCTCTGGTTATCTGCTGCCTCACAGCAAAGAGTATTATAAATAACGAGCAGTGTCACAGGGCTGGGAGGAGAAGGAATCAAAGTGCTGAGTATTACTATATTTGTCATCCTCATTGTAATCATTATAATCTAGAGGTAGTTCTAGAATATCAGTTATTATCATGATTTGCCAATAACTTGGAAAACTCCAAGCCTTAGACTTCTCACATAAAGAGACAACCTTCAATGATCAGTGTTTCTTCAGGTTTTAGGAGGCAGAAATAATCACCATGTGCATGAAGCCAAATTTAAAAAATTAAAATTGTATAAGTATTGATTTAAATGAAGAAAGGAAAAAGTAATTGCGTTTCCTTTTTCCACAATAATGCCATCTTATAAGTAGTACATTCTTTAAAACTTATCTTTTCAAACAATAATATAGTCGTAGTCCATTTCCTGCTACTAAAACAGGATACTACAGACTCAGAAACCTATTAAGAAAGATATTTATTTGGGTCACAGTCCTGGACAATAGGAAGTCCAAGACCGAAGGAATGCATCTGCTGGGGTCCTTTCGTTTATTATCCCATGGGAGAAAGCAAGTGGCCATGTGAGACAGAGAGAAAATCAGGACCAAACTTATCCTTTTTAATAAATAACCCACTCCCACAACAACTAACTCATCTTCATGATGGTGACCATGACATAACCACCCCTTAAAGCTCTCACCTTTTAATATCATCACAATGACAAACTTCAACAAGAATTTTGGAGGGGAACAGTCAATAATAGCAGCCAACATTTGCTGAGTAAGCATCCATTACAAAAGTCAACTTTTCCAATATTCAAAAAAATCTTTTATGAAGAATGCAGGAACTTACCTCCCAGTTGACCACCACTAAGTCCTTCTCTCTCAGTTTGCTCATGGCATTCCTTTATTAGGAGACGGGTCTATTCTTTCCCTCACCTTGAATCTGGGCTGGCCTGGATGATTTGCTTAAACAGTAGAATATGGTATAAATGACATTCTGAACCTTCCCAGGCTAAGTTTTAAAGACTTACAGTAAAAAAATGTATAGCTTTCACAATACCTCCCAAAAAGCTCCCCTGGAGTGAATCAGCCATGATTGAATAAATCTGCCTACCTCCCTGAAACTGCCATACCATAAAGAATATAAGCAAACCATATGGAGAGCTACATGAAAGGGGAGTCTCTATGAAGAAGTCCTAGCTGTTCTATCCATTATAGCCCAAGCACGAGACATCTGAGTGAAGAAGCCATCCTGGATCCATACCCAGTAGATGTATCATGAAGAAGAACAAAAGAACCTAGTGAACAGAAAGAACAAAGCTCCTTTGCCATGTTCCCTGTCACATCATTCGAGATGTTCAGAACTCCACAACTATAGCCCTCGTCATCAGGGACCAAAAAGGCAGCCACTCATTTTGTACCTTGTATGAATTCCTAAATCACTAAACAGAAAGAACAACAAAATTGTCATTATTTTATATCACCAGGATTGAGGTTTGTTCGTTACACAGCAATACATAACCAAAACAAAAGTAGGTATTATTAGATCCATTTTACAGATGAGACAGCTGAAATTCACAAACATTAATATATATTCTCAAGGTCACAGAGCTGGTAAGTGGTAGAGCTAGAATTTAGAATGATACTTAGACTAATTCCAAAGCTTAGGATGTTAACTAATATGCCAACATTTCTACCAAAAAAATCTATGATACAAAGAGAAGAGTCTTTAAATCATGGCATCCATTATTAATCAAAGCTTCAAAAGTTTAAAAGACTTATATATTGTATCTAGTTGGTAACAGAGCTAGAGAAAAATCTTGGTCTCCTTACTCCAAGTTCAATGGGTGTTTGAGTCAATCTTGTGTTGTTATATCAAAATGCTTGAGACTGGTAATTTGTATAGAGTTATGTAGTCATGCATCACTTGCTGACAAAGAAACATTCTGAGAAATTTATTGTTAGGTGATTTCATCTTTGTGCAAACATCATAGAGTGTACTTGTATAAACCTAGATGCAACAGTCTACTACACACTTGGGCTATATGGTGTGGCCTATTGCTTCTAGGCTACAAACCTGAATAGCATGTTACTGTACAGAATACTATAGGCAATTGAAGCACAGTGATAAGTACTTGGTTATCTGAATAGATCTAAACACAGAAAATAGGCACTAAAATATAGTATTATAATATTATGGACCACTATTATATATGTGGTCCATCGTTGATTAAAATATCATTGTGTGGTCCACAGTTATATTCAGCTTATGATTCTGGTGGCTGAAAAGTCCAAGTTCATGGAGATGGCATCCATTCTGCTTCCAGTGAGAACTCATGATGCATGATAACACTGAAGAGAAGCAAAAAGCAAGCAGGTATGTGCAAAAAGATTTGCAGAAGAGGCAGGGATCCCTTATAAAAACAAATTCTCTTGGGAACTAATCTATTCCCAAGAGAAATAGTTCAGTCTCATGGGAACATGAGCTTGCTCACTACATTAAGAATGGCAAAAGTTCCCAGGAGGTCACATCTGCCATAATCCAAATGCCTCCATTGCCCTCCTTAAAGATTCTCTCTCCTCATAATGTCCATTGTGGCATGAGCTTTGGTTCAGAGTTTATGAGTTTTGGTGGGAACCCCCCAAACCATAGCAGTAGGTTCTCTAATTTTTTCCCTTTCTCTCTTTTTCCCTATTGTAAAATGCATGACTCTTATCAAATAACTATACACACACAGTACATGTATATATTTTGTATTTATTTTATGTGCATATATGTAGTATATATATATACATGCTTGTAACCATAAAAAATTTACTCAATCTCATAAATCTGAGATGCCACAAAATTCACTCAACTTAAATGCAGAAAAGCAGATTAGTTCCTTAAGTGAATAATCTTAAATCCAATGTGTGAAAAAGTAATAAGACATGAATATTTAAAATAGGTAATAATTCTGTTTTAACCATTCTTACAATTGAAATGTCTGAAGTACCAGTCAGAAGAGAATTGTAGTAATTAAGATGAGATGAACTTATTTAAAAGGGATAAGAAGTAAAGCCTGGAAATGTCTGAGACAATGTTGAAGGCATTGAGAAACAAAACATATTGGTTACTTTTATCCAATGGCAACTAAAATTAATTAGTATTCTTTAGTAGGGCATTGTGGTGTGTAGTTTCTAGTACTCTAGAGGCTAACGTGGAGGATCACTTGAGCCTAGAAGTTCTAGATTGTAGTGAGCTATAATGATGCCACTGTGCTCTAGCCTGGGAGACAAAGAAGAGAGACCCTGCTTACCAAAAAAAAAAAAAAAAAAAAATTTAGTTGAAGGAGCTAAGAAATTTTTGCCCCCAAATATGGCTCCTCGATATAAAGAATATTTCAAATTAAAGGCCATTTATGATCAGAAAGCATTGAAGGAGGCCTTTCCTCTATCTATATCAGTGGTTCTCAACCTTCCTAATGCCGCAACGTATTTCATTGTTAAAAAGGGGTCACAACCCACAGGTTGAGAACCACTGATCTACATAAAACCTGAGTAACCTGATTTAAAATCAGAAGAGGCTGCTGACTTCCTTATTACATGGTAATAGACCTGGCCCCATGGTCATTTGAAGCACCAAGATTGATACGCATCTCTCAGGTTAGTCTACAAATCAATCTGTTTCCACCCATCTACACACAGCCCCCCTAGCAACCACTTGCTACACATATACTTTCCACATTCCTCCCCTCTCCCTTCCAAAAGTCATCTATAAAGGTCTCTGACCATCACTGAGACTTTTGATGATCATTCTTGTGATTCCCTGCAAGTGCATAGTATTTGGAAATAAACTTTTCTCTTATTAATCTACCATAATTGTGAGTTGATCTTTCAGTGAACCAACCAAAGGGAAAAGGGCAGGTTTTGCTGCAATCCCTACAGTAGCAGTAGCATTCTTTTTTTTTTTTTTTTTTTTCAGTTTTTGATCAGAGCTGGGTTTGAACTCTCCACCTCCAGCATATGGGACTGGCACCCTACTCCTTTGAGCCACAGGCACACGCCCTACAGTAGCATTCTGTTATAAATGAACAACAGCCACAGGGAAGTTTCTCATACGGTGAATCTATATATTTATTAAGATCAATTTAAAACCTATTTGTATAACATTAAATTAAATTTGTATACAACAAGATATTCTGGTTTTGAAACTTTATATAAAGACCTCTAAGACTGTTTGTTACATAGGGGGCATTAACTATTTGTGAAATATTTATGGAATGAATGAATGGCATCAATAAATTTTCTTTTAAATACTATGGATTAGAACAGTTTGAATTGTTGCCTGGCAAAAATTAAGTAAAAAGTAAGATTTTCACACAAAGAAAACTATTCATTTATTTACATTGAACAGGATGTGTGGCCTACATCTGTATTCAGTTAATCAATTCAAAGAGCACTCTGGGGAGTGGGAGAGTGAGAACTGCAATCTTCTTCCTTGGGCTCCTCTGTTTGCTGCACATGGACAACACTTTCAGTTCCTCAACACACCAGCCATCTCAGGCTTCATGCTTGCTCTTCTCTCTGCCTCAAATCCTCTTCCCCTAGATATTGGTATGAATCACTCCCTCAAAGTTACAGTTTTCTGCTTAAACGTCTCCTTTCCAGAGAGACTTCCACACCTATCTAATATACAATCACCTTTCTTTGCTAAATGATTCTCAACAACCCATGTTGATTCTTGGCTCTATTTCACACACTTGTTTCTCCATTTATGGTTTATCTCCTCTAATGGAATTAAATCCCATAAATGTGTGGACACTGTTGTTCTTGCTCACTGCTATATGGCCCAATATCTATAACAGCTAATGGCACAGCAAAGATCTCTTTAAAATTTGTTATGATTAAATGTATTACATTAGGAAGAAATTAGAGAAGGTCAGGCAGCAAGGTGAATCAACATCCTTCCCCCAAATCTATGATGAATCCTCATCAGAATCCCTTCTGTCTAGACAAGACGGTACTCTGAGATGCTCAGAATTGCCCTAGAGAATTTACAATCTGCCCTTAAATAGAGGCTACCCTGGCATTTATTTTAAACAGGAATTCGATCCTCAATATGGGAATTTCAGCCAGGATTCCACCTTGCATCATCCAAAAAACAATGAAGTGTCAATTAGGCCATTTTGAATAAAATAAACTAAATCAAATAAAAATTAAATGCAAACATCAATACACTGTTAAATTTAAAATACTGTTAAAACTTAAAAGGAGGAAATAGCTTAAAATTAGCATGAAAATTAAGCAAAAACAGTTAGACTGAGTTGTTAAATAGGGCCATTAAGGAGACAAAGTACCACTCAGGCTATTTGCTATCCAAATAACAATTTGTTAATATAAGCACATTGGCTGCAAATTAATTCCTTATAATGTAAAATGGGCACTGGTTTCATTCTCTTCACTGATGCAAACATCTACCCTCTAAAAGCTAGCAGTAAAGGAAAACAGGGTAAAAAGAAAAGCATTTTTGTTGTGCAAATCCTTGGTTGAAGCTTAACGTTATAAATTATGATGTTTTCGTTTTTTGTTGTTTTGTAAAATCAAGTAGATCTTTTCACAAGGGAGGGGAAACATATCCAGGGTCACAAGTTTGCTCCTCTGTATTACTGTGGGTTTGACCTTGCCATTGTGACCATAACTAGTACTATGTATTTCATCTAATCTACTCTTGAGTATTCCCAGTGATGGTACCTTAGTGACCTTTTCTTAGCAAATTATTACAAAATTTAATCAACTCTACATTTAGAAATACTTTCCTAATGTCTAACCTAATGGTCTAGTTTCAGGCTGTTATACCTCATTATACTACCTTTAACAACTTTAACAAATTCTGTTTCTCATTGGGTTGTTTCACCTCCCAAGTATCTATGCTGTATCACAGCCATTTGTACAGTCTATTTTCAAAACAGAATTGGGCAAATAATGTTCCCCTAACTCACTGAAAAGACTATGATCTGCAAATCCTCTATCACCCTTATTACTGTAATTCTAAATAGATTCTAGCCCTCTAAAGAACCAGAATGACTTGGCATTTTAAACATGTCCAAGTAATGATAGAGTGTTTCCTTTCTGGTATTTGTGCAAAGCTATCACATGAGTTTAGTCAGCTTCAAAATGGAAATGAATCTGTCAATATAATATTATTGAAGATAGCCAACAAAAATGGCCTTAATGTTTCTCTTGGCTTGACTGAACTTTAAATGGGTTTCTTTCTGACTATAGGTCCCAACCTCCTTTTCCATAGAATGTTTACTTTAGAAAATTTGAAATTGTAATTTTTTTCACTGCCCCCTTTTTACTAAAATGTTGGCAACTTGTTCTCAAAACTGCATCAGTAAAAAAGAAGTGTTTGAGAAGAAAGAAAGAGAAATTTATTACTTTGCTGGCAAATAAGGAAAAATGGCAGCCTACCCTTCTCAAAATACCAAATTTCCTGAATGCAAACAGAAATGCCAAGCTTTTAAAAGGGAGGGCCTACTGTTGTTCCCCTACAGTTAATGATTCTGATGCTCTTATTTCTGCCATGACCTCTTCGCACCTGGAAGGCCCTCAGGCTCCTGCCAGTCAGGCTTCTGCCTCCATCTCCACTACACACAGTTCAGGTGAACCATTTCCTGTAACACAAAGAACAGAAGACATTTTCTTGCTGTCAGAACCAGTGCCTGAGTCAGGGATACAGGTCTTAGTTTCCAAAATGAGTGGGGGAAGTTTTAAAGAGACAGAAAACCTTCTTGCCATTTTTTTCCAGATCATTCCCTCTGTTACATATTCCCCACTTTTAATTTTACACTTCCACGGCTATAGGAGGAGGGGGACAACTATGTCATACTTTAACTTGTAAATATTCTATAACCCGGGAGTATCTTTCATAAAGACCTGACAGCCATCCCCTTAAAATGTAATCAAGAAAGATAACACCATCATTACCCAGTGTCTATGGGAGGGTAGGAGCCTAACTTTAATAAGTGCCAATTAGCAAACATATATGGGCCTAATCACATCACTCAGTTTCCCATCAACATCCTCTTGTACTTTTCCATTAGCAGAAAAACGTTTCTACCTTTTGTTTCAGTGGGATTAAATTCAATTTCTTCCCCTATTACAGCCAAGTCTTCCTTGCTTGTTTAACGGATCCACTGCAATTCTTCTTTTACATTGATAAGGAAAGAGTCAGCCTTAGTCACCATAAAACTGAATGATTTGGAGCATGGCGAAAGTTAAACAAGACAGGTTATATCAGTAGTAATATTATACACAATCAGGTATGTCAATTGTGTGAGAAGTTTTTGAGGCATACATTTATATTTGTGCACTTTTCTTTATGTATACTGTCAGGAACCAGCCCCGACAATGCTATGGGTTCCCCTCTAGTGGCTTGGTGGGATGAGATGATGAAGAAAATGAAAAATAAGAGATAAGAGACAAAAAGATACAGTTTAAGAGTAGCTGGGGTCAGGAGGCTGCAGTCCTGCTTCATAAGGATTCTACCCTGCAGCCCCAAATTCCAGGATAGCTCTGTGTTTATTTCATACACCAGTGTTTCAATCATAAATCTCATGAAGGCTCAATCATAAATCTCATGAACAAGAACAGGTTATATCAGCAGTAATATTATACACAATCAGATATGCCAATTGTGTGAGAATTTTTTTGAGCCATACATTATATTTGTGTACTTTTCTTTATGTATAGTATCAGGGTACTGTACTATAGTATGGGTTCCCTTCCAGTGGCTTGGTGGGATGTGAAGACAAAGAAAATGAAAAATAAGAGATAAGAGACAAAAAGATATAGTTTAAGAGTAGCTGGGGCAGGAGGGTGCAGTCCTTCTTCATGGGGATTCCAGCCTGCAGCCCCCAAATCCAGGATAGCTCCGTATTTATTTCATACACCAGTATTTCAATCATAAATCTCATGAAGGCAAAGCAAACAGTCCAGTCATGGTTCTTGCCGAGCTTGCATTTTTCTAACCATTTCTTTAACTACATTAATTGTATGGATGCCCTTGTTGCTTTCATTGCTTTAAGTATTTATGATCTTAACACAAACAGATTATGGAACAGTGAAAACAGTCCAGGAGCAGGACGTCGGAGAAGTCCTCAGTTAGGCCACGCGCAAAATCACAAAAGAGATCCTTAACACTCAGAAAGCCTTGAGTCCAGACAGACTGACTCCTCTGGCCATACCCACGTGACAGAACAAAAGAGATATTTTATCTCCTTATCTGGTCCAGAGCAATTCTTGTTACATTCAACAAAGTTTAAACATTTTACATTCTCAACTTCCCCAAATCACTCTTTCAGAGCAGGCAGCCCCACCTGAGTAGAAAGCATCTGCAACCGCATGGGGGCACGCTGCGGAGGAGGAGGAGTTCCAGCAAGACAGCTTCGGAGTTTGAAAGGGGCAGGCCTTACACAGTGCTTTGCATTGAAACTGGGGCTTTCAGGAATCACTTTTCTCCTGCCTCTGATTTTCTTTTGTCCATTCTCTGTAATTATATTCCTAATTCATTTCCTAATCTACTTATGGCTAATACTTAAATATTGGTTTTAAGCTTATAAAATTATTATGACTAGTAATGCAAGCACATCAAGATACGACTCTTCCCTGAGTATTCCTGCATGCATCCTGCATCACAGAGTGGAGATAAAGTTCCTGTGCAATTCAAACAGTAAACTCATTTAAATTGCACATAAATTTTATGTCCACAGTTTAATTGTATATTAAACTTCAATTAATAAGCTTTCTTAACAATATAGTTTGTATTCTAGCTTTGTTATTTACAATGTTAGGACATTTGTGCTGGTTACTTAGCTTCTTTGAACCTCAGTTTCTTCATAGGTATAAGACACACCTTACTGGGTGACTGCGAGGTTTAAATCAATAAATGTTATAATGGGTTTGGTAGAGAATGCAATCTCTAACAGTCAGTAAATGATAGCTGTCACTACTATTGCTTGTCAGTTTTTAAATGATTTTTTATAGTAATAGGTGAAAAGCTACTGGAAAATAAAATAAGTCCTTTATTTCAGCAATCTTCCCGTGGATCAAAGTGTTCATTCTACCAGTATCCAAAGCTTTTTAGAGTGCTAGTATTTAAGACTTAAATCTATTTGCCTATGAATAGCAACAAATTCTATATAGCTTATAAGACAAAAGCAAGTAAACACAATCTAGTTTTTTGTTGTTGTTGTTTTGTTTTGTTTTGTTTTTTGAGACAGAGCCTCAAGCTGTCACACTGGATAGAGTGCCGTGGCATCACAGCTCACAGCAACCTCCAATTCCCGGGCTCAAGTGAGTCTCCTGCCTCTGCCTCCCAAGGAGCTGGGACTACAGGCACCCACCACAACATCCAGCCATTTTTTGGTTGTAGCCGTCATGTTGATTGGTGGGGCCGGGCTGTATTCGAACCCACCAGCTCAGGTGTACATGGCTGGCACCTTAGCCCATTGAGCCAAGGCACTGAGCCACAATCTATTTTTTTAATCCTATAAAATTGTTTTAAAATTAATTTTACAAATTTACTGATGAATTTCCCACATCAAAGTTCAATTTAGCCAAATTGTCCCTTATCACTAGCCCCAGCTCAATATGTCTCACATATTATGATTTTATTGGTCATTTGTTAATTAAATCAATGATATGCCAGACGTTGTTCTAAATGATGGGAATGTTGAAAACAGAAAGTTTTTACCTTTTGGAGAATACCATAGTGATAGAAGCAATAGTCAGGTAAAACAGATAAATAACTAGTAATTTCACTATTACAAAGAAAACAAATACAAAAGAGGGCTATCGGATGAATGAGAAGATGATCAAGGAAAAAACCTTTCTCTAAGGAAGTAAAATTAGTGCAGAGACCTGGGTAATGATTAGAAATAGAAAATAAAATTAAAACAGCCTTGTAAATATCTAAAGAGAAGTGATTTCAGTTAAGGGCAACAAGGGCAAAGACCCACAGTAAGTGATATCTTGAACCATAACTGAAGTGTAGGGGTCAAGAAGAGAATGACGATAACAAGATCTGAGGCAGCTAGTTCCTACATCACAGAAGACCAGGACCAGAAGTTGTCCAAGGGTTTTATTTTTTTTTTTATTTCAGATTAATATAAAGATATATATGATTAGGTGTCATTGTTTGCATTTGTTAGGAAAAGTCCAAGTTTTATTTGAGTCCTTCACCAGGAGATGTGCCATTTACCCCTACATTGGACCCATTAGGTGGGAGCTTAATGAGCCCCTTCCCCCTTTCCTGAATTTAATTGTGTTTTTCCTCTCATGTGGCCCTGTGGTTGTTCATCTATGAGTTTCAAATTACTATAGAGTACTTGGGATGCTAGTTTTTCCATTCTTTAAATACTTTACTAAGGATAATATTCTTCAACTCCATCCAGGTAAATGCAAAAGATACAAAGTCTCCATCTTGTTTTGGCTGAATATACTACAGTTTATTAATCCATTCATGGGTTGATAGGCACGTGGGTTGTTTCCACATTTTGGTGACTATGAATTAAGCTGCTATAAACATTTGAGTGCAAATATATTTATGGTAAAATGATTTTTTTTTTCTTCTAGGTAGATACATAGTACTGAAAATGTGGGATCAAACAGAAGGTCTACTTTTAACTCTTTGAGGATTCTCCATACTTCTTGAACAGAACCTTTCCCCAAAAAGACCGAAGAAAGGCCAACAAATACATGAAAAAAATGTTCAACATGTCTGACCATCAGAAAAATGCAGATCAAAACTGGCTTGAGAGCTGGACCCCGTGACTAACACCTGTAATCCTAACACTCTGGGAGGCTGAGGTGGGTGGATTGCCTAAATTATAGGTTCGAGACAAGACTGATCCAGAGTGAGACCTCATCTCTAAGAATAAAAATAGCTGGGCATTGGGATGGATGCCTATAGTCCCAGCTACTTGGGAAGCTGAGGCAAGAAAATCACTTGAGCCCAAGAGTTTGAGGTTGCTGTGAGCAATGATGCCACAGCATTCTGCCAAGGGCAACAGAGTGAGACTCTGTCTAAAAAAAAAAAAAAAAACACAACTAACTTGACATATCATCTAATACCAGTGAGAAGAGCCCATGTCATAAAATCTCAAAGCTGTAGATGTTGGTGAGAGTGTGAAGAGAAAGGAACACTTATGCACTATTGGTATGGTTGCAAACTAATACAGCCTTTTTGGAAAGAGCTATGGTCCTAGAGTTTTAATCAAGGGAGGAAGTAATCAGATTTATGGTTCTAAAATGTGATGTGGAGATTATTCAAGAATAGGGCAAGAAAGTAGAGGAAGAACAGACACAGGACACTTAGAAGACTTTTGGACCAATGTAGGCAAAAGGTGATGGTGGCTTTGGCTGGAGTAATAATGGGTAAGATAATGAGAAATGATGAGATTCCCAATATACTTGGTAGGAAAAGTCACCAGAATTTGATGATAGATTGAGTATGGAGCTTTCTCTTTTGAGAAAAAGAAAAGAAGGTAAGTCATTCAGTCCTGGAAGAGGAAGAACTCACCCACTAAGAGAGGAGGAGATGACATTAAATGCTTCATAAGGGCAGACCCTCATGCCCTAAATGCTTCTTAAAGTAGCCAGTACCACTACATTGGGGCCCAAGCCTCATTACTAGCTTCAGCAGAGACAAACCATATTCAAACCACAGAGACAAACCACATTTAAACCACAGTAACTTTGTTCCAAGAAAACTCTCAGAAGTTATCATTTTTACTGAGAAATACTATAGTGAGGAGGCATCCTTGAGAAGCACAGTGTGAGATTATTCTCTCAGGATGGAATTGACAGTAGGAGATACTGCTGTGTAACTGGGTTCTGTAGCATTGACGGAGATAACATTTCAAACTAATGGAGTCCAGGTGACTGTAGAGGTAAGGTTGATGTCATTTCCTGTCACATGCAGTAAAGCTGGGACGGCAGTAAGGGAACCTTGACCTCTTGAAAAAGGACTGGGGTAACCAAGGACCCCAAGGACCCCTTGATCTCTTGAGATCTATAGCGATGGTGAGGGCAGCATTATCATAAACTATCAAGAGATTATATAAATTGAGCTGTCTCTTATGAGCTGTGAATTCTCACACTCAACAAATCAAAAGGTCAAGCAAGCACAGAGCAGAAATCTATTATAAAATCCAAATGATTCTTTTGGGTCAGACCCCTACAGGTTTGTGAGGCATAAGTTCCATGAATAGGAAGTTCACATCTCCTGCCACTCACCCCTGTAGCTCTGACTCATTTCCTTCAGCTCACCCCTGTAGTCTCATTGTAAGGAGGACTCCCTATGACCAATTGATATAGGAGAAAATTTGGGTCTGGTTCACAGATGAGTAAGTTCAATGCATTCAAAAAATCTGAAAATTGATATCTACCACATCTCTACACAAGAGTGGTCCTAAAGTACAGTGTTGAGTGGAAACCTTCCTAAAAGTACACCTTGTCATTGACACATTTGCAAAGGAGAAGTGGCTTCACTGTAAGGATATGTATATATGCAGATTCCTGGGAACTGGTAAATGACTGGGTTTGTTGGTTAGGGGCATAGATAGATCAAGACTACAATATAGGAGACCAGGGGGTCTGGGAAAGGGGTATGTGGAAGAATGATGCAAGGGAGTGGGCACAGAGTCTGTAGATCTTTATGTCTCAGTGAGTAGCCACAATAAAGCAAGCACTTAAAAACAAGGAGGACAAAATGACTTTGGTATTAGAGCTCAGCTAGACCTGGTCCTTGGTTGCCCCAGTCCTTTTTCAATGGGCTCAAGAACAGAGAAGCAATAGTGACAGGAAAGAAGTCTATGAACCACCCCATATCACAAACTTCCTTCAACAACTCTGGGGCATCTACTATTGTTTTTGAATATCTGATCTTCAGACAAGAGTGACCCCACAATTCATCACCCCCTATATAAAACTATCCCCTAAAAAGAACAACCAACCCATCACTTGGTAAGAAGTTGATTCCATTGTACCCATACCCTTCATGAGGGTACAGCAGTGCCAACTTGGACCTCACTAGTCCTACTAGTGTTTCACCTTTACTAGGTCAGAAGAGTATTTGGCTGTGGTTTGCCTTCGCTGCCTCCTTAACACAATATCTGAGATAGCTTTGGATATGGAATGAAAAAATGAGCAAATAACCACAGAATCCATTGATTTAATTATAATCTATATCATGATAGCCTCTTAAAGTCTTAACTGAGGTATCTGCAAGATTAGGACAATATTTTTCAAAGTGTGAGATAAACTTTCAACTAATAGCCATTATGTTTCAGATAACTAGAATGCAATAATCTGAAAACCAGAGGGTGAAAAAAGCAATGGCCCTTTTTGTCATCACTCCTAGTGACCATCTTGAGTAGGGTGAGTTCTCTCTTCCCCAAATCGTAAGTTATGGTAGATTAAAAGGTCTAGTTTTTAGATTCTGCTATATTAGAAGGAATGTATTTTTTCCAGGAAATGCAGTAAGGATCTGACTTAATATAAAGTTTGGCTTACCATCTGGCCATTTTAGGCTCTCAAATCAGTAAGCAAAGAAAACATTGTATTGTCCCGGCAAAGTAAATGATCCTGATTATCAAGAGGAAATAAGTGGGTGCTATATAAAGGGCGCAAGAAGATGTATGTTTACAATTTAGAGGATTCACTGAAGCCACTTTAAGTTTTCTACATGCCTGGTGAGAACTGAGAAAGAACAGTTGCTGCAATCATTGTCTGACAAGGTAAAGTGGCCAGAGACTCAGAACCCTAATGGAGGAAGGCCTGGGTTAACCCTCCCATGAGTAATCTAGACCAGCAGAAGTACTGTCTGAAGGTGAGAGAAGTAAAGATTGGGTTGTACCAATGTAAAACAACTACACTCCCACATGAAAGAGAAAAAACACAAGTATAGTCTAGCAAGGAGGAATGGAAAGGAGGGAGGTGGGAGGGTGATTGGCAGGATCTCGCTGAGTATGCATAATATGAAGGTGTTGAGCACACCTGCTGGATGAAAGACTCAACTACAACTTGAACTTTACCTTAGAAATGAAAACAATGTACCCTAAACATTTCGACCACCATATTAATCTAAAATTTAAAAAAAAAAAAAATTATGTCTGTAAGATTGGGTTGTACAAGAGTGAGATAATGTATAGACTTTGCAAATTATGACCTAGGGACCAATCGCAACCATAGGCCAAACAAAAACCCCACGTTGTCTTTGTTTCCTCTTTTTTTTAAGAATATTTTATCTTTGAAACATTTAACTATCATCTTAAAGAATTAGAGATTAAACATAGTGAAATTAAAGTGGTGCAGGAATGACTCTGAGAGTACAGGGGTGCCCACAGCAGGTGCTGTCTTGGAACTACACACTTCCCCTCAGCACTCACTACTCTCATTCAACTCCATAAGGCAAGACCTCAAAGACCTGAGTGTCCTGAAGAACATAGACAGCCACAGCATAAGAAAGGGTGGAGGTCCTGGAGGATTAATCTGCCAAGAACATTCTTCAGCCAACGATGGATGAGAGATGAAGAATGAACACCCCAGCTTTCGAGTTCTAGAAAGGGCAACTCGCAAGGATGAATTACACAGTCCCTCAGAAGTTCCCATCAGGATTGAATTTAGTTGACAGTAGCAGAAAGCTGCTCACTAAGGCACATTTATTGTCTTTCTTCCCCTTGCTGACTCACTTTCCTACTCTCTTACCAACGATTTCTTGGATAATCTGCCAAACGAATTACTTTTACCCAAATCCTTGTCTTAGAGTCTGTTTCTGGAAGAAATCAAGCTAAAACACTCTTGCAGAAGCAGCCGAGGGCTGTCAACCCACATAAAAATTAACTGAAGGATATGTACTAGAATAGGTATTTTTATTTTCTTAAAGAAAGTTTAAATATTTTCTATTAATTTTATTCTTAAACATAGAAAAAAATTAGTATAAAATTTTATAAGTCGGACAACAATTAATTTCTAATATTTAGAGTAGATAAAAGATATACTGACAAAAGAAGAGATTAATGTAATCTTTATTGAAAGATCCAAGCAATAAGGGAAAATATTAAGTGTGTTCATATCTGGAGAATTCTGTTATGGGAAAAGTGCGTGTTTTAGTTAAATATCTGATTTGCATCTTATTCCTTTGTCAAATCATGGAAATTAATGATTTGGACAATTGTTGATGAGGTAGAAATTTGGGGCATTAATTAACAACATATAAGGTCTGACAATTAAGTTTGCAAACTCGTCCTAGAAAAAAGTGCTACATACCTCATAGCTGAATATCACTACAGTCACCTTCAAAGTATTCTCCAGGGGAAGCTCTGCATGGACACCAGTGCCTACTCCATAAGTAAAAGAAATTAGTACTATTTTTTTGGAAAACATGGGTCTTTCACATAAACTCTTTACTTATGCCAATTTCTAGAAGAGTTTTCCAACATTTTCTTCTAGAATTCTTATGCTTTCATACTCTACTTTTCACTTATTTGTCCATCTTGAATTATTTTCTGTGAGTGGTGAGAAATACAGATCCCATTTCATTCTTCTGCCTGTGGCTATCCAATTTTACCCCAATTCTTTATTGAATAGAGATTCTTTTCCCACTGTACATTTTTGTCTGGTTAGATCAGTTGGCTGTATGTGGTTGATTTTATATCTGAGATTTCTATTCTGTTGAATTTGTCTGTGTCTCCATTTCTGTGCCAATAACTTGCTGTTTTCTTTGCCATAACATTGTAATATGCTCTGAAGTCTGGTAATGTGATGCCTCTAGATTTTTTCCTGTTGCTTGTAATTGCCTTGGCTATTCAGTTTCTTTTTGGGGTCCAAATGGAGTATAGAATTACTTTTTATAAATCTGTAAAATATGATGTTGGTAATTTTGATGAGGATTGCACTGAATCTGTAAATCACTTTGGGTAGTGTGGACATTTTAACAATGTTAATTCCACCAATCCATGAGCATAATATGTTTTTTGTTTGTTTGTTTGTTTGTTTGTTTTTTATTAAAGCATAACTGTGTACATTAGTGCAATCGTGGGGTACAATGTGCTGACTTCATATACCATCTGTAACATTTTCATCAAACTGTTTAACATAGCCTTCGTGGCACTTTCCTAGTTATTGTATGAAGACATTTGTATTCTGCATTTAGTAAATTTCATCTGTACCCTTCTAAGATGCACCATAAATGTGATCCCACTCTCCCCTCCAGTGCCCCTTCCACATATTCTCGTGCTATAATTGGGTTATAGAGCATGATATGTTTTTTCATCTGTTTGTATCCTCTGTAATTGCTTATCTTAGTTTTTTTTTAGTTCTCTTTGTAGAGATCTTTCACCTCAATTAAATATATACCTAGGTTTTTATTTTTTATTTTTGTAGTTACTATGAATGGTGCTGAGTCTTTGCTTTGACTCTTAGCTTGACTATTGTTGGAGTATAGGAATGCTTACTGATTTGTGTATATTGCTTTTGTAATCTGAAACTTTTCTGAATATGTTTACCAATTCCAGGAGTCTTTTGGTGGAATATTTTGGATTTTCTAGATATAAGATCATATCATCAGCAAGGAGAGATAGTTTGACCTCTTCTTTCCCAATGTGGAAACCCATCATTTCTTCCTCTTCCTGAGACATCTAGCAGAATGTTGAATAGAAGTTCTAGTTATTAGTAGGAATGTTTTCAGCTATTTCCTGTTCAGTATGATGTTGACTGTGAGTCTATCTTATGTTGCTTTTATTATTTTGAAATATGTCTTTTCTATTCCTAGTTTGCTAAGAGTTTCTGTCATGAAAGAATGCTAAATTTTTGTCGAATGCTTTTTCTGCATCTATTGAGATGATCATATGATCTTTACATTTGTTTTTGTTTATGTGATGAATCATATTTATTGACTTACATATGTTGAACCATCCTGCATCCCTGGGTGAAGGCCACTTGGTCTATGGTGCATTATTTTTTGATGTGCTATTGCAGTTGATTTGCTAATGTTTTACTGATGATTTTTGCATCTTTATTCGCCTATACCTATATTCATCTATACTTCAGGAACGTTGGTCTGCAGTTGTCTCTTTCTCTTTTTCTTTTTTTCGAGACAGAATTTCATTTTGTGGCCCTCGGTAGAGTGCCATGGCATCACAGCTCACAGCAACCTCCAGCTCTTGGGCTTAGGCAATTCTCTTGCCTCAGCCTCCCAAGTAGCTAGGACTACAGGCATCCATCACAATGCCTGGCTATTTTTTCGTTGAAGTTTGGCTTGGGCTGGGTTTGAACCCACCACCCTTGGTATATGGGGCCAGCACCCTACTCACTGAGCCACAGGTGCTGCCCCTGCAGTTGTCTCTTTATTTCTTTCTTTCTTTTCCTATTTATTTGTTCGTTTGTTTGTTTAGTATTCATTCATTTATTTATTTATCTATTTATTGATTGATTTTTTGTGGTGTCCTGTCCTTTGTTTAGTACCAAGGAGATAGTGGCTTTGTAGAATGAATTGCGGAAGATTTCTTTTTTCTTGATGTTATGGAATAATTTCTGCAGTGTGGGTATGAACTCCTTTCAGGTCTGATAAAATTCAGCTGTGAATATATCGGGTTTGCCTCTTTCACCACTCAGCCACCTTCCTTGCTCTATTCCTCGCTATACTCTTTCTATATGTTTCTTTAAAAAATAAGTTTGCAAAAGTAGTTACAGGACAATCATAGAAAATGAATACCAAAATCCAATTAGTATGCATTAAACACTTGCCACACAAGGCAACAATGCTGATCACAAATCATTATCCTAGAAAAAAAATATAAAAACTAAGAGATTTTAAAACATCTTTGTAGTTACAACTACAAACAACTTTGTAGTTACTTATGTTTTCACTGGAATTTAGACTTTCCTAGTTTCTGTCTCATTGCCTTGTCCTAGGCCTTTCTAGATTTATCTCACTTGTCTCTCAGGCCTTAGATTTGATGCTGCCTTATTCAGGAGACCTTCTTGTACCCATTGTGTAAGAGTTTGTTCTCTTTTTTAGCCCTTCTAAGAATTTCTCATACTATAATTGTAACTACTTCTTTAAGAAACGCTTCCATCATTAGACTCTCTCTCTCAAGAAGACAGAAACCATGTACTTGTAATCGTTGCATCAGTAGTACCTATCACAAGAAAGGCACTCAATAAATACCAACTGTTGCAGAATAGTTATATTAATTAAATGAAAGAATGAGTTAATTTCTTACACAAAGGAGAAGCATTTCCATCCCCATGTTAACGCTTCTGCCAGACCAACACCAAATGTAGTAGAGGCAAAGGACAAGTGACCCCAACAGGAGATCATAGTGCTGACCTACGGGCAAACGAACTTGGAGCCTGAATACCCTCAAGAGTTCCTTCCATGCTGCACTCAACTCTGTTGCTTCCACCACAAGGTGAAGCAAAGACTCATATCTCTCTTTCCTTGTATTTCAACCAATGTGGCTACACATTATTATTTTAACATCAAAAAATATATTACACAATTCATTTCCTTTTTACAATAAACAGCAAAAGTTTCATTGCATTTTGAAATGGACACTTTAAAAAATGAGTTTGCAAAAGTAGTTACAGGACAATCACAGAAAACGCATACCAAAATCCAATTAGTGCACATTAAACCCTTGTCACACAAGGCAACGATGCTGATTGCAAATCGTTATCCTAGAGAAAATATAAAAACTACAAGATTTTAAAACATCCAAATACACTGTACAGAAAATATACCATATTAATTTTCTTGTCATGCTAAGTACATAACCATGGAAAAGTCAGAAAAATAATGAAATTCTTCAAATAATGCATGGTGCTATTGGTATAATTTTTCAAAGTCGATGTGTCTTTTCTCCAAGTCATTTCTAATCCTAAGTTTATGGAACTTTCCCCCTTACACTTCCTTTATCTCTCCAAGTGCGTGAAAGAATTCCCTGTAAATAAATTTTAATTGCACTTAACAGCAAATTAATCCTTCCCTCTAGATATTCCACATTGCCTCATCAAACCAGAAACCAATTTAAACCTGGCTTGCCTCTAACCAGAAGCCACATCTTAAGAACTTATTCTGAAGAGCAGGAAGGTTTCCAATAGGTAAGAGTCACTAAGGTAATTTAAATATGGGTGAATACAGGAACAAATTCCCAGGCTCTCTTACTCTCTTTGTTGAAACTCATTCTTTTGGAAAATCATTTTCTTTAGCCATTGGACAACAAAATGCTTTGTCAAGAAATTTTATAGCAATAATTATAAAAGATGTCCATTTGAACCCATCGAGGTCTCACTGATTTTATAACACCCAGCAGACCTCCCTGCAGGAGAACACTATATTTATGTGAGCAATATATGCGAGAATTGAGATCGTAAAATTAAATGACCACATAGAACTGTCATTTATATGATGAGCGCCTACATATGTGAAGGCTGGTTTATTTTGCAGTGTCGGGTTGTGTTAAATGGTTCACTCTCAGTGAACATTTTTAATCACGCATTTCTTCACTCTTGCTGCAATATTACACTTGAAGGACTGGTAAGCAGTTTGCTATGAAATGCTAAATGGTTACTGGCATTGCTATTCTGACAGAAGAGCTCACTAAAATAGAAGTACAGTACATATTGTATGCAATTGTTTTATGAGAGACATTATGGTTACTGGAATAACATTTCACCATTACCAACTGCTGAGAGAAAAGTCATTAAGATATTTGGAGGGCCAGTGTAATTTTTCAACAGAGCTATAGTACAAGATCTTTGAACAGCTTCGATAGAGAGAGGCTGGTTGTCTCACACGAAAATAAGAAATCAAGTCTCAAGTCTTCAATATTGTTTTATTTATGGTCGTTTATTTTCAGAGTCCAGTGAATAAGTTATGGGATATGTCAGGTGGTAAAATAGTAAGTGTATGCATAAAACACGTGCTTTTATAATTGACATAAAACCATTTTCTATATATGTGTGTGTTTACATATGTGTGTGTAGAAGATTAACCCTTGTGATAAATATTACGGCAACTTCAGTGTGTTAGAACTCACCTTTTCTAGGGAAAATTCCTTTGCTTGGAAGTTTACCTTGTACACATTTTCTTTTTTTTTAAATATGGAATGTTCCATAAATTTGTGGGTCATTTGTGCACATGGGCCATGCTAATCTTCCCTGTATCGATTCAATTTTAGTATATGTGCTGGTGAAGGGGGCACTACCTTGTACACTTTTAACAGTTAATTCTGTGTGTGTGTTAAAAATACATTCATGGATATGGCAGGAATGAGGCTATGGACTGGTCTCATTCACTTCATCCAAATAAATAAGACAATTAGCTTGCTGAAAACATTTAACATTTCATACCATGGCTATTAGTGGTAAAGAAGAGTCCAAATTTTGTACACGTTTTGCGAGCATTTATGGATACACACACATGTATTTGTGTGTATGTATATGTGAGTATATAAATATTTATATTTATAGAATGTCAACATGACAGATAACTTTTTGATTGCTAAATTGACAAAACTTACCACCCGCTCTAGCCAATGCTGCTTTCTTATGCCACTTCTTTTCATCTCATTACATCAGAAGAAAATACCAGCATTCACCAAAAACAAATATACTTTGGGGTAAATCTCTAAACAATAAGAATAGGCAAAATTGGAATTATTTATTCAAATATACTCATGTGTGTGAATAATTGTGAAGGCAAGTCTAAGCTGTCTCATTCTCTGTGGGTCCCTTAGTAAGTGGCTTACCACCATGCAGAGCTCCTAGCCAGTAACTAATAGTTGAATGAATATCCAGAGGAAGAGAGATCCTCTAATCAATAATAGAATCCAATAGACTATTTATTACACTATTACTTATTAGAAAATGTTCACTGTTCATATTTAAAATTATCCAGAAAACTGATATCTATTCCTGTATGCCTAAAACTTTGGACTCCATGTAGAAAGGTCTTGAGTTTCTCACAAAACTTTTAGAGGAAAAATAAAAGGTATGTAGTCAATTCAGTTATAAAATGAAAGCAGTGAATGAAAAGAATGTATCATTCTTTGCTGTTTGGGTGCATATAGAAACACCTACAGCGTATATAACCTGTAGAATCATCATGTTTAGATTGCTATTCAGGATTACGTCATAATTCTACCAAGCTCTCTATGACTTTTTCAGGAGCCCTTTTTTATCTTCCAAGTTACTAACAATAAAACTCACCAATACCATTGCAATTAATGCAGAGATCACTTCACTTTTTGTACACAATTTTGGATGGCCCCATAATAACAGGTAAGATATTGTTCTTGATGGAAGTGATGTTTCCTAATAAGAAAATTAAGTAAACCCCCAACTGTTGATCTTCCAATAATGTTTTGATTTATTGTTGCAAATAAACTATTATAGTATCTTATAAAGACAGTGAAAATATAACCTATTTTCTTTAAAAACAAGTTCCTCTCTTTATCTTCTCCTCTGTATTCTTTTACGGCTGGATTTCTTCCCAGTTATAGCCAAAATGGGCTGATTGAATCACTGAATATCTCTGCCTAGAAACTTGGCTGTTGGAAGAGCTAGAATGTATCGTCCTTTGATTCTACTTTTCCCTTTGTACCAAAATCTAATCTAGATCCAAACATAAATCAGTCTGTAAGATTCTAATACCTATACGCACAGCCTATTCCTTTATGCCATGTGGAAGCAAGAAGTTAACTTCATTATAAAGTGGAAGATCTTGCAGCAGTTAGCTCTTCCTTTTTCCTTTTCTGCTTTTTTCCTAGTATGTCTTAGCAACATAAGCAGCACATAGCAGGTTGTACTTGAATGAACGAATAAATGAATGAATTAATATACAAATACATAAATTAATAATTCGAGAAATAAATGAGTGAAGGAATAGTTTAAATGATTGTCTCATAATAAATTTCTTCTATTAAGCACCTACATTTAGTTCACCTTGACATATTGAAAATGTTATTCATACTTGATAAGACGTATCAGCATAGCATAGGGCAGCGGTTTCTCAACCCGTAGGTCATGACCCACAGGAACTGTATTAAAGGGTGGCGGCATTAGGAAGGTGGAGAACCACTGGTATAGGGAAACAAAAACATTTTAGTGCATAAGGCATCGTCTTTGTCAAACCATTAAGCATTACTTTTTAATGGAACAGCAGACACCTTAAAAATGCTGAACAGCAGCCCTTGGAAAAATATTTTAACAAATTACATACTTCAGTTTAAGTAGAGCTATGAAAACCTGCCTGGTAAACAAAATAGCTTTATTTTTTTCAAAGTTTTCAAGGCTGTGACCCTAGGGAAAGCTTAATTAAACTCAATGAAGAAAAAAATTAAATCATAAAAGTTGAATAAGTCAAAATATAAAATATTCAATTATTATCGCCTGCGGGGTTTATTTTGTAAATATTTCATCTGCAGTCCACACTTAGCTTCCTCTCCATCCCATCTTTTAAAGGCCATCTGGGGAGTAAACCCATGTTTCCTCACTCACTTGCTGGGCTTCCTTTTAGTCTTCTTATAATTTATTAAATGATGTTTTTAGAAACATAACTCCTTCAAGTTTTCTTTTTATCATTCTGTGTGTTGTTCCTTTCACCCCAGAAATGCTGCAATTAAAGATATAAAAGGGATCCATCACGTCCATCCTTTGGGATTTCGGCTACAATTGTTTCTTTCGTGGAAATGCTTCCAGTCCCGCCTCAGATACATGGCCCTGAAAACCCCAGAGTAACACAAATCTCCCAGGATGGATGGGATTTTGTCTCATTCAGAAACCACCAGAAGTTCTTATTTATGTTGCAATTTCTAAAATACCATTGTCAACACCAGAGTTCATCTCATTATTTTTATATTATGTACCTATTTATGAAATGTGGGTCCAAGATAAATATTTAATAGCAATTCATGCTTTACATGTGAATAAACCTCTAACAAGTGAGTCTATGGTGAAATAAGTGTAATAAAACTTAGATATATATCAATACTGCATCCCGATTGTTTTTAATCCATGTTTTAGCAGTCATTCCCCATATCATCATCATTTCTTATTGTTTTTATAGTAAAATATCCAGGAGGTATAGATGTTTTTGCTGAATGCATAACTTAAGTAATGCTTGACTTGGGGCTGTTAGTGTGCCCATCAGCATAATGTGTTCATTGTACCCAGTATGTACAACCACCCTTCTTGATTTCCAGTGACCTGTACCTCCCTTTGTGCCCCTCTGTGCTCATCAGCTAGTTCCCAATTATTAGTAAATACCCGTGGTGTTTATTTTTCTATTCCTGAGGGACTCTCTGCATAAGATAATTATCTCTAGTTCCATATAAGTTGCTTCAAAATACATTAATTCATTATTTTTTAGAATTGAATAGTATTCCATGGTATGTATGTATGTAAATATATATGCATGTGTATGTATGTACATACTATATATATCATATACAACACATATATCATATATATGTCATATATATGCCTGTGTGTATATATGTATACATATAATATACATACTATATATCATTTAATATACATATAATCACATATAATATACATATAATATATATACTACATATAATATACATATTATATATACTATATACATATACATATAATATATATACTATATATCATATATATCTATATATGTCATATATATGCCTGTGTGTGTATATTATATGTATATTACATGTATACATATATACATATAATATGTATGTGTATATACATTACATATATATGCCTGTGTGTGTATATATGTATACATTCATTATTTTTTAGAATTGAATAGTACTCCATGGTATGTATGTATGTAAATACATATGCATGTGTGTGTGTGTATATATATATATATACACTATATATATCATTTATATCATATATATCATATATACATGTCATATATATACCTGTGTGTATATATGTATACATATCATATACATATAATATAAATATCATATATACATATCATATACATATAATATATGTGTGTATATATGCATACATATCATACACATATAATATACATATCATATACACATATCATATACATATCATATACATATAATATACACACACAGGCATATATATGACATATATTTGATATATATGATATAAATGTATAGTGTATATATATACACACACACATGCATATGTATTTACATACATACATACCATGGAGTACTATTCAATTCTAAAAAATAATGAATGTATACATATATACACACACAGGCATATATATATGACATATATATGATATATATATATATATGATGTCCATAAAGTTTGTGTGCAACTTATTATGTTAAACTATTTTAAATTGCACATGAACTTTATGTTCCTCCTGTATAAATCACATTTTCTTAATCCACTTAGGAATTGATAAGCACTTGGGTTGATTCCACATCTTTGCAATTATAAACTGTACTGTGATAAACATTTTAGTGCAGATGTTGTTTTGATAAGATCAAATCTTTTCTTTTGGTTGGATACCCAGTGGTGGGATTGCTGGATTGAATGGTAAGGCTGCATTTATTTCTTGGAGAAATCTCTGCAGTGTTTTCTATGGAAGTTGTACTAATTTGTACCACCACCAATAGTGTATGTGTTCCTTTCTCTGTATATACATGCCAGCATCTATTGTTTTCTGACTTTTTAATGATAGCCATTCTAACAGAAGTAAGGTAGTATCTCATTGTGGTTTTAACTTGCATTTATTTCCTTGATGATTAGTGATTTCTTTCTTTTTTTTTTTTTTGCCATTTGTCTATCTTCTTTTGAAAAACATCTGTTCATGTCTTTTGCCACATTTTAGTAGGGTTGGTCTTTTTTTTTTGAGACAACCTTATATCCCCCTTTAGTGGTGACAGTGGCAGCTAAGGGCTAGTTCCTATCTAGGCAGTGTTTTGTTGGTGTCAGTGCTGTGGGTGTTCACTCACTCTGGGGCCAGGTATGGTAGCAGCCTAAGGCTGGTAAGCCCTTAGTGGAGCATTGGACTGTTAGGCAGCCAGTAGAAGCCTTGGGGTGAAGCCAGGGGTACCAGCAGCAGCACTGGAGCCTCAGAGGCAGGGTCCAGCTCAGTAGTTGAGGGAGCAGGGCTGTGGGGCTGGACATCAGTGTGGGAGCTGCAAAAACATAGCTGTAGGTCTAGGTGGAAGCATGTGAACTATGGACACAGAGCAACAGTTTCAGTGGCAGCACTGGAGCCTAAGGGACAGAGGAATAGGGCCGGGCTGCAGCACAGGAATGATGGGGCATAGCCACAGGCTAGGCAGCAGTATCAGAATCACCAGCGTTAGGCCCCCAAGCCACTGCGCTGCTGGGGCTCACCCCAGGCCCGTGTCCTGCAGAGGAAATTGCTTCAGTCCACTCAGGTGTCATCTCTGGTGCCTCTCAAGTTAAAATCTTCCACTGGGGTATTCAGCTCCTACTCACAGGGCACATGAGAGCATCCACTCTCTCTGCTCCTTCTCTACCCCAGTTAGGACAATGTGGAGGAGGCTGCAGCAGAGCCAAGCCCTGTGTAGACCTGGCACTGTGGGTCTGAGAACTGAAAATGGGATCAGTTGCTGCAACCTGAGAATGGAACCAGGTCATTGCACAGATTTCAAGCAGCTCCCAGGTCCATCTGTGTGTCTGAAGTGGTGTGGGAGGAGGTCACGGCCTGGGCTGTGGTGTCTGCAGGGGGATTATGGATCTAAGGGCTATGTCCTCCTGTCCTTCTCACAAGTGGATGCCTTCTAGGTACCTTTTGATCTTGCCAAGTGGATCACCTCATCACCTTCTCCTTCACTCTGATTGCCCGCATCATTTCTCTGATGATTCACAATGCTCTTTCCAAGAAGGCCCATCCATAGATCGATATCCACCTGTAACCTTTGATCCTTTTCTCGAGAGTAGAGCGTGTGGGCTATTTCTAGTCTGGCTATTCACTTCTCCCTCAAAGTTAATTCTCTCACCACGATTTTCCCACCCCCAGCAACAGACTACATAGTTTTTCTAATGCTCCCAAATTATCAAAAAGTGTTAATATTTGATACATCTTTTCATGATAAACATAATCATATTCCTTCATACTTTATTGGGGCTGCTTTAAAAATACGAGTTTTTTTCATTATTAACCAATCCATATTTTACACGTTAATGATAGCATATAAGTTGTAACTTGCTTTTTTAAATTTATATTTTGGATGACATAATTATTTCATGTTCAGTTTGTTTAAATAGAAGGAAAATAAGTAACTCTTATAATTCCACGTTTTATTCTATAACATCTCTTGCTGTAAATTAATCAGTTTCAGACCTGCCCATCATCTTTTAAATAGTCTTTCTGTAAATGGGAATATTCTCACATGGAGTGAGAAACCCAAATTTTCCAGTTTCCTTGTAGTTATCACTCAGAAATGTTACCTCATCCATACATCAGACCCGCCCACAAAAGGCTGGACACTGTCAGCTGATGCCAGACACTGCACAAAGCTTTGTTTTGTAGCTGTCATTGGAGCAAAGGTGTCTACCAAAGTAGAGCTCCTATGAAAGAAGTGACATCCACGATTAGGAAGTCCTGGTTTCAGAAAACTCTCATTCCCAGGTTTTGCTTCTCTATGGCAGTTGTGACACTAGGGAAGTTTCTTCATTAGAACATGATGCCCAGTTTACAAGCATTGCTTCTGGAAACTACTTTCAAATCTTTGCCTCTGAAGCCCTTCTGGAGAGTTTCTGAGCTATCTAATAACTTTTAATAATTATTTTTTCTATTTAAATCTACCATAATAGATTCTGGTGCTTGCAACTAAGATGCTGGCTGAAATGCATGGTTCATTATGCTCATAAGAGCATAAAGGTCAAAGCACTTTTTAAACCCAATGATTATAAGATTGTAAAAAATATATATAGATATAATTCAATAAGTAAATCAAATTCAATGGAAGTTTTTGAAACCCAAGTTATGACCTAAATTAATAAGCTAGAAAATGGCTTGGTAAATTAATAAAAGAAGCATAAAATAATTAGAAAATAATGCAGAACTAGTTATGTCATTAGAGAGGCACACGTGATCAAAAAAACTGTATTAAATTTTCAAATTGGACTAAACTACTAGAGATTCTTTGAGAAGAAATGGTGAAGCAGAACACGAATGAGGAATATATCTGCAAAGAACAATCCCTGAGAGGCCTGCAGTCCAGTGCGAAGGGTGGGTGGAGTGGAAGTTTATCCCTCCCTCTCTTCTACCCTTGCAGGGCCAAAATCTGCTGGCACCAGGGAACTGAGATCTTTTTGAAGACAAAGGACCAGGATGCCTCTTCCCAGCAAACACAAGCAGACAGGGCATGTGCCATATTTTTTTCTCTCCACACCTTCAGCCCCTCAATTTTCATCCCACTTACTCCCATATAAACATTTCTCAACTCAAGCACAGATGGCAGGAGCCACAGAGGGCTGTTGAGTCCGGGGGGGATATACTTTGACTCAGGCTATATAAAAACAATTTATATTGGGCGGCACCTGTGGCTCAGTGGGTAGGGCGCCTGCCCCATGTACCAAAGGAGATGGGTTCGAACCTGCTCCAGCCAAGCTGCAACAAAAAAAAATAGCCGGGCATTGTGGTGGTCACCTGTAGTCCCAGCTACTTGGGAGGCTGAAGCAAGAGAATCGCCTAAACCCAAGAGCTGGAGGTTGCTGTGAGCTGTGATGCCACAGCACTCTACCGAGGTCAACAAAATGAGACCATCTATTAAAAAAAAAATTATGTCATCAAACTTTTGTACCCCTGTAATATTCTGAAATTTATAAAAAATAAATAAAATTTTGAATTGTGTTTACTGAAAGGTACATTGGAAAACTTGTGTATCCTCACTATCTGAAGTTCAGTCACTAGAATCTCTTACCCAGAGAAGGGAGAGAAACCTGAGGTGAGAAAAAGAGAAGAAAAACAATCTTAAAATATCAACATGGTGAAAGTCTTGAAAAGGCAAATGAAAGATAAAAATGACCTCAAGAAGCATGCCATAATTTTCTCATTACAAAATCAATATTCACTAATCACTTAAAGGAATGAAAGTAATAAGCAAAGTGGCAAGAAAAAGCATTTCAAAGGGACTCTGAATTATGAATACTATGTCATATGGCAGAGTAGCAAAAGTGGAATACTAATTCAGTGCCACCAAATCATCCATTTCTAATATACACTCTGTTTTGTGTCATTCATTCACTAATGCTTGGAATATATAGATGTCTGAGACAGACTCTTGATCATCAAGGCAACTCCTGAAACTAAAACAGTAATGCAATTAGCCCCAAAGCAATAGACTACTACCAAATTGATTTATGTGCTATCTCTAGGATGCTTTTAATTTCATAGCCTGTAACTTGAGTGCAATGTAAAATTCAACTGAGAATTCAAAATTTGGCTGAGAAAGAACACCTTCGTTACAAATACGATTGCAAATTAACATTTGAAAAATAGCGAAATGTTTAGCAGGCAGAACCAGAGTTAACTGAGTATTTCTCCTCCTCCTCTCCCCAAACCCCATATTCTTACATGGTTGCAAGGAATATAGTCATAAAGAAAGAAAAAACAAGCTTTGATTTTGAGCATTCACATAAACTGATATGGTATCCAAGTTAAAAAAAATCAAGATATGTCTATTTTTGTCAAATACGTTAGTTGATTTTGACGGTATTGAGATAGAGACGTTGTTCAAATACTGCAAGATGGAAAATTCATATACATGGTTTGAATATGAGGCTTTTAAAATAGAAATATGAAAATAGCATTCTTGTGTTTAATAAATTAATGGAGACATTCCATCTAATATGAGATATCACTCTCTATATTGTCTATTACATGTAATGTTAATAATCACTTATGAGCAGATACTATGTTGAGTATGTTATTTACTGATATTTAGCTTTTTCCTATTTTGCACTAACAGACTCCTTCATTTTTACCCTAAAAAGGATCTTTTAAGCTCCCTCTCTCTACCCTCCACCATCGTCCATAGCAGTTAGACTTGAAGGATTCAACAAGTGCTACTATTAATCTATCTTACTGAAAGGAATGTGCTCTAGTGCTTAAGGGGCATGATGCAATGGTATATTTCAAAAGTATTAAGAAATGAGTATAATTGTGATGGATTTGTTACTTAGTTCAATGTAAGCATTTCACATTGTGTACAGAAGCAGCACCCTGAACCCCATAAATGGATCAATGTACAAAGTTATGATTTAATAAAAAAAAAAAATAAGTAAAATAAATTGAAAAAAAAATGCAGAATCTGGAGCCAGACTCTTTGAGTTCACATGCTGACTTTTAAATTAATAATCAAATACTTTAGGGCAAGGGGTTCAGCTTTTTCATGCCTCAGTTTTCTTACATACAAAATAGGGTTGTACATGGATGGCTTGCATGAGTTATATCCATTAGCTGCTTAGAATAGCACCTACTCCTGGGAAGTATTGAATTCTCACTATTATTAGTTGTTACCATGCTCAAAAGTGGCTGATCCCAGGACCTAAACAAATAGAGTTTCTTATAGTTTTTTCTACTTCTAAACACTAGATCAAAAGATGTCATGTGCAGAAGACTAGAGCTAGGTGTCGTTGAGAAGCAAATGAGTCAGACATGGCCAGAACAGGCACCGCTCATACCAGCTTGAGAGACAGGCAGAAGCCAGGGCAGTCTGAACGCAGAGGGCAGCCCATCTCTGACAATCGCTCAGTCTGGCCGAAAGTTTATCTGTTCCTTGAAACTTCAATTAGATCCCTGGTTGACAGCCCCATCCTACCCTGATGCTGCCAAACTCTTACCCACAGCCTAGGATTCTCATATATAATCCTCCAGAGAGAAGGATGAGGCCTCAGAATGAGGAAGTGGTGTCATATGGGGACAGCCTTGCTCTGTACCTGGATGAATCCACGGGAACTATTTTAAAATAACCCACTAAACTGGGATGGCAATCGACTCTGTAGCCACTGCCATGTATTTATCGAATTTCTAATTTATAACTAATTTCTATTTGATCTTTTTCACAAACAGTACTTTTTTCTACCACATATAGTTTCTTCTAAGTTTCTACTAATTTTTGTTAGATTTTCCCATCATTTTACTAACTTCCTCTTTAGCTCTGGAATACAATAATAATACTCCAATTCTTCTTTCCTGAATGTAATGGTAATATCTACCAAAGCTATTTTGTTTGAATGACAGTACAATGCATAGGTATGTATTTAGGCTTTTTATAATAAAGTCAGGCATCCAAGCAGACAAAAGGAGCCCTGTGTTAGACCCAAAAGGCCTAAATTTGAATGGGCCTAGCCCACTACCTACTAGCTAGATGATCTTGTCAAGTCACATAGGTTTTTTGAGACCTCAATTTCCTCATCCATAAAATAAGAAACACTGCATTTGTGACCTTACAGAATTATTTTAAGAACTCAGTGACAAGAAATATGAAAGCATTTTTAAAACTGTAAAGAGCTCTATAATTATCAGGCATAAATCTACAACCATATGTCAATGGCTCTTTTGTAAGTGCCCCATGACAACCTTAATATAAACTCATTCTCTCCTGAGAAATGCACACTTTTATGCAAGAAGACAGCTTTGAAGTTTGGCAGTAATGCTAGGTCATTGTTTTTAGTGGAATTCATTATTACTTTCTACAAAAAACACTGTTTATAATGTTTAGTGGTTAAAATGGGTCATTCCAAAGTTTCTTAATGAAATAATTGAAAAAAGTAATTAAAGGAAAAGATTTGAGATGACTTATTTTGCTGTGCTTTTTAGTTCAAGACAAAAACAAGAATGTTTTAAAAGAAAGTGACTTTCTAGGATTGAAGAGTCCAAACACAGACACAACCCCCATATTGTGTCGAAAATAGCAATTATATTGTTCTATAATGAGTCTCTAAATTAAAATCGTAGAAATGGACATCGGTATTTCATTGTGTTGAAAGGCTGAAAGGTAGAAAAGCAGCAGCTACGTTTCTGTTCCACGTCCTGATAATGACAGTGATGGCAGTATCTGCTACTCAAAAAGACCAAACTGATTCAAAAAATAAACAACCCTAGAGGAGTTTTAAATATGTGACTTGTTTTCATTGTGTGAGTTGATATTTATTAGGGTTGAATCCTGATTATTCAAGAGTTGATGATCTAATTTGTGAGTTATCTGGAGACTTGGTGGGGGGAAGTCTTCTATTCCCTCTAGCTCTTGTGTTTTGGTCATTTCACCGTCAACTAGCCTCCCTGTTGAATGGTGGATGAAAGTAAAATGAAACACAAAATGTGCTTTGCTGCATCTGGTTAGCAATCCCAACGGAGTCTCCCATGAGAGAATTTGGAAGAATTAGCCTGGATTATTTTTAAATGTCTGTGTTTCATTGCATTTGTTGCCTTCCTCAATTTGCATCATTTAGCTAATATTTTGCTTCCCTGTGATAACTCTGAAGTGTTGGCTTAAATATATTTTGAATTCTATGAAGCAAGGTATTGATCCAAAAGCAAATGAATGATACTTTAAAAAATCTTGTGTTTGCTTTATTTTTGTATAATATCAATATTGTATTTTTTTATTATAAACTACATGAAGGATTTTAAAACATATAAGTAGTATATAATATTTCACATTATATAAACCCCATTTTCACTTGATTTAAAAAAATTATCCATGTGCTCACACATATGCCTTGTTTACTTTAAAATCAATGTGTTATCCTGTTAGATGGCACAATATTTATTCATATGTTTACTAATTGATGTACATTTCACTCTATTTTCATTATTATGAATTATGTGGTAGTCATCCTTCTTGTACATGTGACCTTCTTAATTTAAATGAGTTTTCCATAAAGTACATCCAGAGGTAAAATTTCTGTCATGAGATACATCAGCTTTACTATGCACCATACTGATCTCCAGAGACTCTGGACTGCTTAACAGTCCTTCTAGGAGTAACTGAGAGTTTGTTTCTCTAACACCTGTTGTTATCAGACTATTTTCATTTTTGCTGGTGTCAAGTATAAAAAAATTATTTTATTGTTTAATTTACTTCCCCCACAGTTGAGTATCTTTTCATTCATTATTGACCATTTTTATTTTTTCTTCTGCAAATCACCTTTGTGTATCCTTTGCGTATGTTCATTGGGCAGTTGAAACTTCTGTTTGTCACTCATGTGGATAACAAATATTTTCTTTTAGTTTATTACAAGTTTTTAGTTTTTTCTTTGCACAAAATGTTTTACTTATAATCTAGCAATATATCAGCATTTATTTTTTTATGATTTTTGCTTTCTCTACCTTGAATAAATAAGTCCTTTCTTATCTGTAGGTCATAATGATATTATTCTATATTTTCCTAAAACCATTTTAAAGGACCTATTTTAATTTTTTTTATATAGATAAATAATTGCCCCAGAACCATTGATAAATGGTCCATCATTTCTTCTATTCATTTGTAATGCCATATTCCTCATCCATTGTAGTCATATATGAGAAGGTCAGTTACTTTCTAAACTCTTTATATTATATTAATTTATTTATTCATCCTGTACCAATATCTTTATTATTCATTTATTGAAATTTCTGATATTTGTTAAGTCTACTATCTCAGTTTGTGTTCAATTTGTCATAACTATTTTGACTGTGTGTTTCAACATTTGTACTTTTTATGTTTCATGAAAGACCTAAAATATTATTTTTGAAATTATATTAGCTTTAGAAGTTAATCTGGGGTACAGCATCTGAATTTTCCCAACAAACACATGAATGTAACTTTCCATTTATTTGATTTTTTTTTTGATATCCAATTTTTCTCCATCAAATTTACACTCCGTGTAACATTTTCTACTTTAACAATTTTGTATTATTTTGTAAATTGCATTTATTATTAGGACTGATATTCACATTTGGACTGATATTCACATTTCATTTTAGTTCTAATAATCTGTCTACAGATTCCTTTCATTCTAAATGTAGGTAATCCTATAATTGACAATTAAGAACAGTTTTCTCTCTCTCTCTCTCTCTTTGTAATTATTATTTCCCTAAGTTTTTTCCCTTTATTTCTTCCTGTAATCATCTTTTAAGTATTGCATTGATCATTACCTACATTTTACTATTGTTTAGAAGCCATTGGAGGAGGCCTCCTTTTCTTTTAATCCCTAATTTAATGAAAATGCTATTTACTGACAGGTTTTTTATTGATGACTTCAACTAAGTTAGGAAAATTCTTTTATATTTATAGTTTTCATCTGATAGTTTTTAAAATCAAAAGTGAGTTTTGGAATTTGTTAAAGGAGTTTTCGGCATCTGTCTTCATAGGGTTTGTTTTCTTCTTTGACTAGTTGATATGGCATTTAAGAGTAATGAATTTTCTTGAAGTTGAACTCACTTGGTCTTCCTGGGAAAATACCCTGGTTAGTTATAATGTGTGTATTTATTTACTGCTAAAAATTAGTTTAATAGTATTTTATTGATGACTTTTAGATCATTTGCACCGATGAGATATGTCTATATTTTTTCTTATAGTCTCTTAATTACTGTGGTATATCTAAACATTATCCTAGTAGCCTTCAGGCTTTTGCTGTTCTCCAAAATGATAGGTTAAAAAATAAGCATGCTTGGTCCTTTCTAGCTTACTTGCTTTTGTAATGGTTTTATTCATCAACTTCATGAGGCTGTAACTGTCTCTATTTTTTACAGCACCAGGAGCTATAACCAGCTCCAGACTTCATGTACCTAAACCCACGTTGGTTCTCATTCTTTTTTTTTTTTTCATTAAATCATAGCTGCATACATTAGTACAATCAAACGGTACAATGTGCTGGTTTCATATGCAATCTGAAATGTTTTCATCAAACTGTTTAACATAGCTTTCATGGCATTTTCTTAGCTTTTGTATGAAGACATTTGTATTCTGCGTTTAGTAAGTTTCACCTGTACCCTTGAGGGCATTCTTTAGATCTTGGAAACCTCACCTACTTAGAACCTGAAGTCATGAAGGCCATATCACTTGCTTTGTTCATAATTTTGCATTGCTTTTCTCTTTTTGACCTAAAAAGATAGTGACTTTATATTTGAGAAGGCCATGTCCTTCTTAATTTCTTATTTTATGTTTTACTCATATTGATAAATGTTTGGAGAAAGGGACATTATCAAAGTATCAACTTTTCTGACACTTTTAACTAAGCTTAAAAGTTCAAAACTTAGTTTTCTTTTTCAGCTCTTTGTTAGTCAGGTATATGAGTTTCTTAGGGGTGATGTAACAAAGTACTCCTCACTGGGTGGCTTAAAACAATAGGATGTATCATCTCAGTTGTGGAGGATGTAAATCTAAAATCAAGGTGTCTGTGTGGCTGTGCTCCCTCTGAGACCTTCAGGGGTGAATCTTTCTTAGCCTCATTCCAGCCTCCGGTCATTTGCTGGTGGTCCTTAGCATTCGTTCTCTGGCTTTCCTCGGCTTGCAGCTGTAGCCCTTCAATCTCTGCCCGCTACCCTGTGTGTTCTCTCTGTGTCTCTCTCCTCTTCTTCTGATGTTAATTATATCGCATTATGGGCCCACCTAAAGACTCCATTTTAACTTTGTTACATCCACAAAGACTGTGTTTCCAAATAAATTCGCGTTCACAAGTACTGGAGGTCAGGACTTGAATGTATCTTTTTGAGGGATATACAGTAATTTAGTCCACAATACCTAGGTCTATGCTGCCATCAATTATATTTTGAATTCAATATTTAATGTTATATATAATCATATTTTTTTTTATTTATGTGTCTTTGTGTATATACACCCACACAGACCCAATTATACATATATTTGCAATTTCTGTTTGCACACCTCAGATTTTCATGGCCATTTGTTCAACTCTGGCATGCTCCAATATTTCTCCTTTGCATTGCTCTCTTTGTTTGAACTTAAGCTATCATCCTGACTAATTCACCTAATGAAAGGCAACCACCAAAATGGGTTCAAGTTTCTTATGCTAACAGCAGCAAAGTGCTTTAACAGCAACAATCTATCAACATGATTTCTAAATACTGAAAGAAAAGTATAGTATTACAATGAGCTCTTTTGGATTAGTAAGAGTCTACCTCCCTGTAATTTAAAAATATCAGGTGTTTTATACTTACTGAGGAAGGAACTTGGCATAAAAAATAGTAGTAGTAACAAGTCAATATTTTGCAATAAACCCACAAATCAGAGGAGACAGCTACTCTGATACAGCCAACAGAAAAATGAAACAACTGGGAAGCAGGACTATTAAAACTTCATGGCTAAGTAACCTAAAAATTCATTATGGAGCATGACATATGTGGGTTTACTACAATATAACAAATTATCTATATCTAAATAAAATATTCTGCATCATCAATAAATATGTGTGAAGTACCTATGATTTGCAAGATCCATTCATCAAGTTCTTGTGTAAAATGTGGTGCTGTGAAGAATATAAATTACCTTAAGAGCTTGCATGTGTAAGAGGGATGAAGGTACAAAGTAAATGTGCAAATTTTCTCAACAATAATCAAATTAGAAACATGTCTATGTTGTAATGTGTGTCTCAACCACTCATTTGCAGAGTTGGCCAATAACTTTTCATTTCATTAGCACTGTATTACAGAACCAAAATCCACAATAACTAAACTATCTCAGGGCTTCTTATTTGCTACCGATGCTCTTTTGTGGGTGTTTTTCAATCTTTCTTTGTGTGATAAAAATACAAGTCCTGCTAGAGGACAATGCCCTTGGCCACTACCTTCTAAATATATGTGGGAGTCAACAGGAGAGCAGCGGCCAATTTCAAATTATCATTGATAAATGTTATTCAATTTGCTTTCATTTTTACCAAAATAAAAATGTTATTTCTCTGTGTCACCTGATGGACTATGACAGCTGGTTTGGTACCAAATCTCTAAAAGTACCAATTAAAATAAAAATAGCTAAATCTGGAATAAGTAACAAAATACAGCTTTGGAACAGTATGAAAATACATAACGGATCATTATCAACGCCTGCACTCTACTCTGCTTGGCTTCTAATGACGCACAGACAATAGTCTAGTGATAGCACAAAAGGTGAAAAAGTGAAAACAGAACATCATTTATTTTTTAAACTAAATGATTAATATAGTTAATTAATTATAATTAATCATGATAATGATTTAGATTATATTGACATCAAACTGCATCAACATATCTGCTCCAAATTTTTCCATTTTTTAACTACATTGTAACTATAACACCCTCTATGTGAGGAGGAAAAAAGTCTCTTAAAATATCAGTTAGAAGTTACTTATTAAATCAGTTTCCTAATCTGTAAAATGAAGAATATGCATAACTGAGGACATTACAGGGAATGCCCACACCTAAGGTGACCTTGATCAGGGAGGCTTTTGTGGTCTGGGTCATAACCAACCATTTTTGTAAGATTTTTGCATAAATTGCTTGTTTCCAGAACCAAGAAAATACTCCCCCTTTCATATACTCAACTTACGCTGGTGTTATAGGGATAGGATGACTCCAATGAGGACTGTCATTTGGAAAAAGAAGTAATGTAAGAAGAAGCACAATATTCAGTGGAACTGAATATTCATATGTAAAAGACTGAAACCGGACCCTCACCTTTCTCCACTCACAAAAATTGATTCAAGTTGGATAAAGGACTTAAATTTAAGGTATGACACAATAAAAATCCTGAAAGAAAGCATAGGAAAAACACTGGAATATATCGGCCTGGGGAAAGACTTCAAGAAGAAGACTGCCATGGCCATTGCAACAACAACAAAAATAAACAAATGGGACTTAATTAAACTCAGAAGCTTCTGTACAGCAAAGGAGACAACAACCAAAGCAAATAGACATCCTACGCAATGGGAAAGGATATTTGCATATCTTGAATCAGACAAAGGCTTGATATCCAGGATCTATAGAGAACTCGAATTAATCCACATGAAGAAAACCAACAATCTCATATATCAATGGGCAAGAGACATGAATAGAACCTTCTCTAAAGAAGACAGATGAATGGCTAACAAACATATGAAAAAATGCTCATCATCCCTAATTATTAGAGAAATGCAAATCAAAAGCACCCTGAGATACCATCTAACCCCCAGTGAGAATGGCCCACATCACAAAATCTCAAAACTGCAGATGCTGGTGTGGATGTGGAGAGAAGGGAACACTTTTACACTGCTGGTAGGACTGCAAACTAATACAACCTTTTTGGAAGGAAGTATGGAGAACTCTCAAAGAACTCAAGCTAGACCTCCCATTTGATCCTGCAATCCCATTACTGGGAATCTACCCAGAAGGAAAAAAATCTTTTTATCATAAGGACACTTGCACTAGACTGTTTATTGCACCTCAATTTACAATCTCCAAAATGTGGAAACAGCCTAAATGCCCACCAACCCAGTATTCCATGCTGTGGTATAGGTACAGCATGGAATACTATTCAGCCATTAAAAAAGATGGAGACTTTACAGTCTTTGTATTGACCTGGATGGAAGTGGAACACATTATTCTTAGTAAAGCATCACAAGAATGGAGAAGCATGAATTCCAAGTACTCAATTTTGATATGAGGGCAATTAATGACAATTAATGACACGGTGGGGGTGGGGGAAGGGGAGAGCAGAGAGAGAAAGAATGAGGGAGGGGTGGGGAAAGGACGAGCAGAGAGAGGGAAGGAGCGAGGGGGGTGGGGTCTTGGTGTGTGTCACACCTTTTGGGGGCAAAACATGATTGTAAGAGGGACTTTATCCAACAAATGCAGTCATTTTAATCTGGTTTCTTGTACCCTCAATGATTCCCAACAACAAAAAAATAGCTGAGTGTTGTGGTGGACACCTGTAGTTAGTCCCAGCTACTTGGGAGGCTGAGGCAAGAGGATCACTTGAGCCCAAGCATTTGAGATTCATGTGAGCCATGACGCCATAGCACTCTACTGGGGTCAAGAAAATGAGACTCTGTCTCCAAAAAAAAAAAAAGCCCCTCTGTCTGTGTTACGACACCTTATTTAAGGTATCTCTCCAAGTCTGCTCTTCTCTCTGCCCTCCTGAATCCTTTAATCTGCCAGGCTCTTCCTGCTGTTTCATCCTCTTTCTGTCAGATTTTCCCTTTCCTAACCCCTGGATCTGTGTTTTTGCTCTTTCTTGGTAGGCTGAGTTAGGAGGAAGAGCTAGTTGGAGCAGAGCAGTCTTCCAGCTGCAATTGGTCTGCTCTTCAGACTGCCCTTCAAGGTAAAACTTTATCGTGAAATCATTACTATAGGCAAACGATATTTGCCTGAATTCTTTCCAAGATTGCCAAGGAGAGAGAGATACTAACAAGCAATATATCACCTTTCTTGTTTCCAACTATTTCATGCTTACCTTCTCACCCTGACCACATTACAAAGCACTTTTCTTTCTCTCATTTGGGGTAAAAGTTCTTTCTTTTCATTTCAGCTCTTGTGGTAGCCTTAGCTCAGGCTAGGAATCTAAAATTCTCCCATTCTTTATCTTTCCATATCTAGTCAATCACAAAGTTTTATTCATTATCTTAACTGTATCACCTCTGTTACCCCCACCAGGCCATGGCCACTGGCCCAACTTACAATCATCTCTATCCTTAGATCAATGGTCCCCAACATTTTTGGCACCAGAGACTGCCTTCATGAAAGATGATTTTTTCACAGACTGTGGGATTTCACTCAAGTGCATTACATCTGCACCTCAGAGCATCAAGCACTAGATTCTCATAAGAAGTGTGCAGCCTAGATCCATCACATGCACAGTTTAAAGTAGGGTTCATTCTCCTATGAGACTCTGATGCTGCTGCTGATATGACAGGAGACGGAGCTCAGGCAGTAACATGAGCAATGAAAAGCAGCTGGAAATACAGATGAAGCTTTGCTCACTCACCTACCATTCACCACCTGTGGTATGGCCTGGTTCCTAACAGGCCATGGGTCAGTACCAGTCCATGGTCCAGGGGGTGGGGACTGCAGCCTTAGGTGATCACAAAAGCCTCCTCACTGAGGCTTCTCTGACTCAATATGTCCTTCCAAAAGATCTCCTGCTCATGACAATTTTTCTAAAATTTAAATATGACCATGTTACTCTCCTACTTAAAATCCTTCAGAATTTTCCCTTAGAATAAGGTCTGACATTTTCAAACATTATATATAAGCTCTTCAAATCTAGCCCAGATCTATATTTATAGCCTCAATTCCCCCACCACCCTCCTTACCCTAGACCTTTTATAATTCAATCATTCAATTATACAAAATTATATAATTTTCTATATAGATGTAGTATAAAGAATAGTGGTTAGAAATATAAGTTCAACAGTTAAACTGCCTGAGTTTGGATCCAGTTCTGCAATTTGGTAACTGTATGTTATGTCCTTATACCCAAGTTTCCTCATTTAAGCACGGGGGAAAAAATCGATAGCAGTGCCTACTTCAGAAGGTTGTACAAATGAGATAATTCACCCAGAAGATCTTAACACAGTGCCATTTTCCTTATCAACAAATGTGCTATCTTATCTGTGCTTGGTTCATACTGGTGCTTTTGCCTTCTCTTCTGTGTCTGGTTAACTGAACTCTTCTTCAACCCTCAATTCAGGCATCACCTCCTCCAGGAAACCCTTTTGGGTTCGGAGGCTGGGTGAATGACTCCCAGCTCACTTTTCACATCATCCTGTAACCATATGGGCATTGGTAACCATCAGTGCATGTGGGCTGAGTCTTACCTTTCTCCATCATCATTACTAGGCATGGTGCTTGGCATAGGGTGTTACATTCAAGTAGCACCTACTGAATGAATGGATCTGTAAGAAAATTGCTCTCCAGTGAGCCTGTGTGTATTTCAAAGCAGAGTCCAGACCTTCTCTTCTGGTTCCTCCTCTATAGCTCTCCATCCAGATCTAGGCAGAGTAGATGCTCACAAAAGCCTGCTTAGTTGGAGTGAATTGAACATGACAACCTCATTCCAGAAGTCCTCACACAGCCATCTTGATGCAGGAAGAGGGCGGCTGGCTGGCAGGTGCAGGCAGATAAAGCAGGCCACAGTTGGTATAAGCCATTTATTCTCCTGAAAGAACTACAGCTAATCTTTCATAAGCAGTCTGGTTGGATTCTCGTTTCTAATACAGATGCTATCAGGGTCTTAGATGTGATAAACTCCCTGGGGTTTCTATAAGACTCTGAATGCTGGCTGGAGTTAAATGCCTGTTCTCCTCTGAGCTCTGGCAACTCCCTCCAGATCAGTCAGCTGCAAGCAGACACACGGCTGCAGGGAAAAGCCAGATTTTCCTTGCAGGCTGCAGTAACTAAGATGAGCCAGCCTTGGCACCACCTGTGTCCTTTCCCCATGGCTGTCCCCTCTCAGTCCTCAGATCTCAGCATAAAGTTTGAGCTAACTCCTCAGAAGGCCCGTTTCCAGCCACTTTAAGTTAATAAGTCCTACAAATGTTACAAATGTCCCACCCATGAGGGCCGGAATCACCTGTCTAGTCTGTCATTATATCCTCTGTATCAACATAGCATCTTGTGCAAAGTAAATCTTCAATAAATATTTATAGAATGAATTAGCAGATAAGAATTAGGAGTGCTATGAGACTCTGGGAAGTAACTTTATTACTCTGGCTTGTTTCTTCACCTGTGACTTGAGGGAGTCCATTGGGATTGGTAAGGTTCCTTCCAGGTTGGTCATTTATGACCTTATAGAATCAGATCAGGAAGAAAGCATTCAGCATTGGGTCCTTTTTGTCTAAGACTAGAGCTGTGTTGGTGTATTTGACTAGCTTGGAGTTCCTTAACCTCAGAACTCTTGAAATTTGGGCTGGATTATTCTTTATGGGGCAGGGGCATTGTCCTGTGCACTGAAGGATGTTTAACAGCATCTCTGATCTCTATCCACTGCATACCTGTGGTATTTCCACCCTGACCTAAGTGGTGACAACCAGAAGCATCATCACCAGACATTGTCAGATGTCTCTTGGAGAGAAAAATTGGTCCCCAGCCCTGTTGAGGACCACTGGCCCAGACCATGGTGGGTCTGATATTTATGCCAAGCATCCCAGACTTTGTCCTTCTCTGCCTCCAACCTGAATGTTCTCTGCTGCAATAGGAGCAAGATTCCCTAGGAAGGAATCTCAGCAGGTGACGAATGCCCTCCAGGGCAGTGGCCATCGGGCCTGAGTGAGCTTCAGAATCCACCAGGAGGGCTTCATAAACACAGATTGCCAGCCTATCCCCCACCCCAGAGTTTCTGATTCAGAAAGTCTAGAGAAGGGTCCAAGATTTTGTATTTCTAACGGGTGCTGCTGGTCCAGTGACCAGACTATGGAACCTATGCCTTGTGGCCATGGTTCGCAGCCCTGAACATCCATGAGAGTCAGCTGGGGGACATTTAACAACCCCACATGTTCAGCCTATGTCCCAGCTCACTAAAAGGCACCCGTATCTTTTAAAGCTCTCCAGGTGATTCCAACATTGCAGACAAGCCTAAGAACCTCCGTCCTATGGCACAGAGAAAGAGCTATGAATGTCACTTCTGTGTTTTCTACATTCTGTTCATTCAAAAAGAGCCATTAGAGCTGGGCATGGTGGCCCCCACCTCTAATCCTAGCACTCTGGGAGGCTGAGGTGGGCGAATCACTTGAACTCAGGAGTTCAAGACCAGCCTGAGCAAGAGTGAGACCCTGTCTCTACTCAAAATGAAACACTGAGGCAAGAGGATCCCTTGAGCCCAAGAGTTTGAGGTTGCTATGAGCTATAACACCACTGCACTCTACTGAGGGCAGAAAAGTGAGACATTATCTCAAAACAAAAAAAAAAAAAAGAAAAAGAAAAAGAGCCATTAGACATTTTGGCTATGGGGAAATGTTGGAATGAAGGAAACCTGTCTTTCCTTCATCTGTTGGTCTCCCCCTTGCTCACTTGTTCTCTTATTCACTTTCTTTGTCCACCTGCTAGCTTATTGCCTCATCTTCACGTTTCTTGGGCAGTTTATTCTTTCATGCCACCTCCCTCTTATTCCTGAACATGACACTCTCCTACCTGCTTCCCATTCCTTGCCTTATCTCTTCTTCATTTCTTTATCATCCTCCTTATTTTTATCCTCATTTATTTTTTCCATCTCCTTTTGAGAACAGAGGCCAGAAGGTTGACTAAGACAACAGACCTTCGCGCTTGGAATTCTCTTTGCCCTCCTCTCCTTCTCTCCCTCCCTCCCAGTTCTTTTTGGAACTTCAGCATAGCAATCACTCCTCCATCTCCCAGACCGGTTCAAACCTCTCATGAGCTCTTGCATCACCCCAGAGCTCACAGATGTGAGTGTACCATGATTTGTGTGTACAATGACATGTGTGCGAGATGGTGGCTGCTTGTCCATCTCACATGACTGTGTGCACTTTGAGGGCAGGGCCTCTGTCTCTTTTAGTCTCATGGGATTCCCAGTGACCAGCATTGCCCAGACTCAGTGGTCAACACTGCGAGGCTGCATAGACACTTGCAGCAGCCCCCCGCCCCCCTGCCTCCGGGGCTACTATTGCTGTGCTAGAGAAGGTAGACATGGAAGTGACAGTACTGGACTCTTTCCCCAACAATTATGGGCCAGGATGGGTTCTGAGACTTTTCAGTACACACAGAGAAAAACCTAGTTCCCCCTATGTTGGCAAAGTTGTCCTCAGTGGTCATGACTGATTCTCAGGCAGGCCTCCTAAACTGACATTCTGACCCAGACTCACAAAACCCTCAGAAAATCTTCCCATGTACTGGGGGAGGGAGGCTTGTGTCGGCCATTTTTTCATCTGGGGCACCAGTCAGACTCTGAAATTCCAAGTTGTCTAACCCTTACACACCAGAGGGTGTGTGATCTTGTAAGTGGGAAGGCAGGGACTATACGAATTCAACCAGTTGGAGAAACCAGCTTGTTTTGCAGAAATCTGTGAGGCCCCGCAGCCACATAACCAGGCAAAACTAACTCCTGATAGGCCCTGGAAGCTTGTAGATGAACTCAAGTGAACTTTCCTCATTGCCATGTTCAAGTCTCCACCCCTGGGGGTGAGGTAGAGAGTCTTTTTAATTTTATTTAATTTTAATTTATTTTTTTAACTTTTAAAAAATTTTTACATATACATGTGTTAATTAGGTTTCCACTTTTTGCCTTCACAGAATTTAAAAGGCTTAAAATTTAATAACAATAACAATGTTTAAGATAAGGACTAGAAACAAAAACCAGGTAAAGAATGAACGAAGATAAATACATTTAGGAAAAAAAACAGGCCATTACTGCATCGAAATATCAAGCAATATTAGTAATAATAATGCCAAGAAAGTAACATTCACATTGTCAAATAAGACATTATAGAGTGCTTTGACTCTGAAGTTCAGTATGAAGTCATCAGTTAACTTCTTATTTTTTCCCCAAAGTCTCAAAAAATAGAC
>CAUYRH010026890.1:0-26755 GCA_963574655.1 Perodicticus potto
AACAGAACATATACCTACACACTGTACCACAATAATTGCAACCAAGGGACCATATGCCTACATCTCAAAATTATGCCAACAACAGAACTCTGCATGAAGCTACTTTTTTTTTTTTTTTTTTTTTTTTTTTTTTTGAGACAGAGTCTTGCTCTGACACTGTGGGTAGAGTGCCTTGGTGTTATGACAGCTCATGACAACTTCAGACTCCTGAGCTCAAGAGATCCTCTTGCCTTAGCCTCCCGAGTACCTGGGACTACAGGCATGTGCCATCACGCCCAGCTAATTTTCTAATTTTAGTAGAGATGAGGTCTCACTCTTGCTCAGGCTGGTCTAAAACTCTCAAGCCCAAGAAATCCTCCCACTTTGGCCTCCCAGAGTGCTAGGATTACAGGCATGAGCCACTGCAGAAGCTACATTTTTAAAGGAGCTGTGAGACGCCAGAGCCTGCACTGGAGGGGCCGCTGGCTAGTTCTAGGTCAGGGCTTTGAGTTCATCCCCCCAATATTAGAAAAGGCATTCTGTAGATAGTTGCAGATAAGCCACCTTCCTTCAGCCTGTGGTTAGAGGCAAGGATTGGGGGCAGCCATCTCTATACCCCAGGACTGAGAGATGCCCAAGGGCTAGGCAGTGACATGATTGTCTCACTGAATTCTTGCACCAGCCCTAGAAAGCAGGGAACATTGCTGTTTCACTTTAAAAAAAAAAAAAAAAAAGGAAGAAGAAGAAGAATCCACTGGTGGATTCCACTGAAGAGCCAGGTGCAGTGGCTCACACCTGTAATCCTGGGAGGCCGAGGTGGGTAGAAGGCTTTGTGCTCAGGAGTTCAAGACTAGCCTGACCAAGAATGAGACCTCATCTGAGGCAAGAGGATTTCTTGAGTCAAAGAGTTTGAGGCACTCTAATGAGGGCAACAAAGTGGGAAGAGGAGGAGGAAGAGGAGAAAGAGAAGAAGAAAGTGGCAGGGCATGGGGACTCACACCTGCAATCCTAGCACTCTGGAAGGCCCAGGCAGGAGCATCTCTTGAGCCCACAGTTCAAGACCAACCTAAGCAAGAGCAAGATCCCTCATCTCCATTGAAAACAGGAAAACTAGCCAGGCGTTGTGGTGGACACCTATAGTCCCAGCTACTTGGGAAGCTGAGGCAGGATGATTGCTTGAACCCAGGAGTTTAAGGTTGCTGTGAGGTAGGCTGACACCATGGCATTCTAGCCTATGGCGACAGAGTTAGATTCTGTCTCAAAAAATTTAAAAAAAAAATCAGAAAACTAGATACAAGAAGTTAAGATTTGGCAAAAGCTACCCACACAGCAAAAGCTGAGACTTGCTGTGTGGGTAGTTATCTGACCTTGAGTCTGTGTTGCTCACGACTGTATTAGAATGTACATGGTAAAGCTCAGTAATGGTTGAATGAATGAATGAACAAATAATTTCAAAGCAATTTCAGGAATGAGGTGGTAGGGAACAGTGTCTCAATGAGGACCTGGACAGGCTGATCATGAGCCTGACATCACCCCGCTGGAAGCCAACCAAGCAGGTGATATTCTCAGACCCCTCTCAAGACAGCCGCTCAGTCCCTGCACACTCAGGGTTGCAACTTCTATAAAAGGATTTATGCACTTAATACAGTTGTTGGTAATGACAACAGCCACTGATGACTCAGTGCCACCTATTTAGAGGGAGTTAACCTGGGTTCTCACATTGAGGCTCCCCTTATGCACCCACAGCCCTAAAACGAAGCCAGCATCATACCCATTTTCAAGACAGCAAAACCAGAGCTCCAAGAGTTGGTGACTTGCATATGGTCACAGCACTTAAACTCTGAGCAGCTGACTGAAGAGCCTGGGCTTTTTCCCTCCCACACAGTACCCAACACTCACCTTGGTTAATCAGAAAGTTACAAAGATGAGATAAGTGCCGTTCTAACTCTTCAAGTGGAAAATTCTGTGTTAATCTAAAGTTCATCAGCACTTCCACCCCAGTCACCGGCATGCAAGAGGAATTCTGGGTCTCCCCAGCCAGAAACTGTGGCACCTCCAATCCCTCGTTCTTCTCCTCAGCTGGCTGGAGCAGCACGGACCAGCATTTGCTAAGTGCCAACCTCCTGTAAGGCACAACTGTCTGCATTAGACAGCAAGTCCTGTTAATTTTTCATTTAAAAAATATCTCTTGGCTCGGCACCTGTGGCTCAAGCGGCTAAGGCGCCAGCCACGTACACCTGAGCTGGAGGGTTTGAATCCAGCCCTGGCCCGCCAAACAACAATGACGGCTGCAACCAAAAAATGGCCGGGCGTCGTGGCGGGCGCCTGTGGTCCCAGCTACTTGGGAGGCGGAGGCGGGAGACTCGCTTGAGCCCAGGAATTGGAGGTTGCTGTGAGCTGTGATGCCACGGCACCCTATCCAGGGTGACAGCTTGAGGCTCTGTCTCAAAAAAAATAAAAATAATAAAAAAATAATAAAAAAAATAAAAAATATCTCTTCCAGGGAGCACCAAATATTGGTGAGGATATGAAGCAACCACAACTGGGAGGAATCACCTTGGAAGGCTGGCAATCTCTAATCAACCTGTATTTGTTCCTACATAAAAACCTGTGCCCTGACGGATATGTTCTAGGACATTTGCAGTAGCACTAGGCATAATGGCCCTGGATTAGTCTATTGCTTCTGTAACACGTTACAAACTTAATGACTTAAAACAACACAGATTTATCCTCTCACAGTTCTGGAGATCAGAAATGGCTCTAAAATGAGTTGTCAGGGCTGCATTCCTTCTGAAGAATTTAGGGGAGAAACTGTCCCAGCCTTTTCCAGCTTCTTGAGCAGTGGTTCTCATCTTTCCTAATGCTGCAACCTTTTAATACAGTTCCTCATGATGTGGTGACCCCCAACCATAAAATTATTTTCGTTCATACTTTGTAACTGTAATTTTGCTGTTATGAATCTTAATGTAAATATCTGATATGCAGGAGACCCCCAAAGAGGTCGCAGTCCATAGGTTGAGAACTGCTGTTCTACGGGCTACTTTGTATTTCCCTGTTTGTGGGTCCTTCCTCCAAATTCAGAGCCAGCAACATGACATTTCTAAACCTCTCTCTTTTCTCACCTCTGCTTTAGTCATCACACCTGGTTCTCTGAACCTGACCTTTTCTACCTCTTATAAGGATCCCTGTAACTACATTGGTCTCTCCAGGATAAACCAGGACAATCTCCCCTTGTTAAGATCCTAACCTCACCACCTCTGCCAAATGCCTTTTGCCATGTAAAGTAACAACAACCCAGGTATTATTAGAGATTAGGTCATGGACATCTTTCAGGGCCATTATGTGAACTACCGCAAGCCCCAAACTGGAAGCTACCCAAATGTTCATCAAGATTAGAATGAGGCCAGGCACGGTGGCTCACACCTGTAATCCTATCACTCTAGGACAGGGATTTTCAACTAGTGTGTGGCAAAAATTTTTAAAGATCATTAATTAAATTATTTTTGAAAGAAGTTCAAAGCACAGTAAGTATATTCTTTTTTTTTTTTCACTCTTTTTTCTGATCAACATCATTTAAGTGTGCCACGAAAGTTTAACTATAGGTTCAAGTGTGCCATGAAATAAAAAAGTTTGAAAACACTGCCTTCAGAGGCTGACGTAGAAGGATCGCTTGAACCCAGGAGTCTGTGGTTGGTGTGAACCAGGCTGACGCCACAGCAGCTAGCCCAGGTAACAGAGCAAGACTCTATCTTCAAAAAAAAAAAAAAAAAGAGTAGAATGAGTGAAATCGAAGGAGGCGATTGACAGCAATAAGAATGGATGACCCACAACTCCATAGAACAAGGGTGACTCTCACCAAACAATGCTGAGTCTAACAAACTGAACTCAAGAGTTTATGCTGTACCAGTCTATCTTCAGAAAATACAAAAGCAGGCAAAACTGTCCTGGGCTGTTAGCGGTCAGGATGGTGGTTGTAATTGGGAGTAGTGGCTGGAAGGGGGCATGAGAGAACTTCTGGGGTGCTGGCAAGGCTCTTTTTCTTCACAGGGGTCTGTTCAGTTTGTAAAAATCCATCAAGCTATACAGTCACGACGGGGCCCTTCTCTGAGGGTTATGTTGTGCTTCAATGAGAACCTTTAAGGAATGGCTCCACCTCTTTCATCCCCTTTCCTCTCCACAGGCCAGTGTCATTTCACCTCTGGATGAAGCAGACCCCGGCTGACCTCCTCAACACACCTTTCCTGGCCAACCGCTGCCCACCAGCCTGATCGGAGCTGACCAGGGACTGACACCCACCACACAGCACCCTCCTAGGGCTGTCCCTCAGACCTTCACCCACTGCTCACTGGCTGTGTGAGCCTCATTTCCTCCCAGGAGCTCCTCCTTCCCACCAACTTCTGTAGGACTTGAAATACAAACCACATCGTTTGGATTTAACTACAACTGTCATATATTGATGCTAATAGTTCCAAACACCTGGTCTCATCTCCCCAAACAGACCGCAAACATCTCAAAAGCAGAATGTCTCCAGGTCTTGCGGATTCCATTCTCCGAGCTCTAACTGCACGTGAACTTCTAGTGATAATTAATAATTACCACTAACAGCAGCCTTTCCTGAGCACCTGCTCGGCATGAGCTCAGTGCTCCTCATGTGTTATCTCATATCCTCTTCTCCCACCCTATAAAGTAGTGCTATCACGACCCCTCTTTTGAACAGGAGGAAACTGAGGCACAAAGTGGCTAATTATCCTGCGCAAGGTCCCAGACTTCTTCACAGGAAGGGAAGGAGCTGAATCCAGATCTGATTCCAGAGTCCATGCTCTGAAGCCAATTCTGCTTCCGTAACAACCCCACCCTCATGGGGAGGGTTAGGCATATCGTTGGTGCTTAATAAACACTTTCACATGTTTGATCACCAAAAAATATATACAAAGAGAAAAACTCTTCATAAATACATAAATAACAAATCAAGATTCTTCACCAAATGAGACCTTTTCTTCTTCAGATCACAAAAGAGGACATGCCCTCCAAGGAGGTTTGCAAAAGCTCCACATGCTTCTGGCTCTACCTCATGCTTAGCACTCGGGGGCTTTATAAACATTTATCAGCAAATAACAGTCGGGGTTTGTCCTCCGGGCTCTTATCAGAGCAGGGGGAGAGCTGGATACATTTTTTTCTCATCGTCTGCCAATCTCAGGGCCAAAGCGCACATCAGAACTAAAGACTGATTGGACAACTCGGGCTGGAACCACAAGGTCCCAGGCCACCTGCCCTAGATGACCTCACCTCCCTTATGGCCAACAAACATGACCTAGAGCCCCTGGCTAAAAACAAGGCCACCACCCTGGAGGGCAGCTATGGCCATTAAGCTGAACCAAAGATAATGACTTTGGCAGCCAAGCCTCAGGTCAGCTAGCAAACAGTGCTCTGACTGGTGTGGACACAGCATCTGTGCATCTGTGCGAGCATGGCATTGTCTCCAAGCATGCACTTAGCACTCTTTGTCCTCCCAAGGATGGTCTCAAAGTACCTACATGGATACAGATGAAAAATTCCTGTGCCCCAGGAACACTCAGACTATGGAGGAGACATACCCTGGGAAGAACCACCAAAAAGTCCATCAACAGGGCTTCGGGAAATAAATGACTGCCTAGTGTAGAATACTACGCAACAGCTAAAACAAGACAAATCTAGACACACCACAGGGGGAAACACAGCTCGACTTAACATTCTGGGGACAAAAGCAAAAACAGTACCCAACATATGTTTCCCAAAAGACACAAAATGCACATATTCCTAGACTTCAGCTGGATGAAGCAGTGCTGTACTAGACTCGGCCCATATCAGCTTGAGCGAGGTGACAGTGTGACTCCCTCCAACTTGGTGTTCAGTCACGTCAGGCTGATGCCTTGAAATTGGCCATTGGTAGAGTTTTATGCCATGGATATCAGAAAATGCTGCAAACCATAGTTCCCCCTTCCCAACCTGTATGTGAAAGCTAGTTGTTAAACACTTCCCAGCCCCACATTACATACATGTAAATATATTTTTGGAAGTTTAGAAGACACAACTCTAATGTTATTTTTAAATGGGTGCCTCTGAAATAGAACATGGAACTACCTTGAGGTTAAAACAGGCTGCAGTTATATCTGTACCACCAGTATTTTTACAAAACCAACTAGCAAAAAACAAGTTTTTACCTATGTTGGGCTTACTAAAATTGTTCCAAAGTTTAAAAAAAAAAAAAAAAAAAAACACTGCTGATTACAGTACAATGTGATAAAGCAGTAGTAGAGGGATGTACAACTAACAAGGGGAGGTGCACCAAGTCAGTCCAAGGGAAGCTTGGAGGGCTTCTTGGAGGAGGTGATGGCCCAGGCTGAGTTTTGAAGGGTGAATAAGAGCCTGCCAGGCCAACAAGCCTGTGCAGCTATGGGCAAAGGGCATATAAGTAACCACAAGGAAGACAAAGAAATCACAGGAGTGAAGTACAGGGAGAAAAGAATAAGGAGGGCTGGAGCACTGTGAGATCATCTCAGTTGGGCCCCTCTGGATTAAATGAGATCACATATGTCAATGTTTAGCCAAGAGAACATGCTCAACAGTTAGTGCTATCTACTTCTGTTTGTATTTCTTTCTTTTTTTTTGCATTTTTTTTTGGACAGGGCTAGGTTTGAACCGGTCACCTCCGGCATATGGGGCCAGCGCCCTACTCCTTTGAGCCACAGGCACCGCCCTACTTCTGTTTGTATTTCTGTTTTTTTTTTTTTGAGACAGAGCCTCAGGCTGTCACCCTGGATAGAGTGCCATGGCATCACAGCTCACAGCAACCTCCAATTCCTGGGCTCAAGCAAGTCTCCTGCCTCAGCCTCCCAAGTAGCTGGGACCACAGGCGCCCGCCACAATGCCCGGCCATTTTTTTTGGTTGCAGCCGTCATTGTTGTTTGGCGGCCAGGGCTGGATTCGAACCACCAGCTCAGGTGTACGTGACTGGTGCCTTAGCTGCTTGAGCCACAGGCGCTGAGCCTTTTTTTTTTGTTCTGTTTGTATTTCTACTGCATCCTCCCTAGACACCAAAACTGCAGAGGTCATGGGGGATTGTTCAGCAAGAATTTGGAAATGAGGAGCCACAACCGCCCTCAGAGGGTCATTGTGTAAGCTCAGTCACTATTGCCCCCCCTCAGGTTTTTCCCCAAGTGCCCTCAAGACGGGCTGTGGCATGTCCCTTGTACAGCTCCCTCACCCAGTGTCACTAACGCATGCCTGTGTGTCTCCCCCACACTGGGCTTGTGGCCCCCTAACTCTGAGCACACCAACAAGTGCAATCCTTGTTGAATGAATGAACAAATTCAGCAAACTACCCACTTCTCCACTCTAAGGAAAGATAACAGGAGTCTGCTGCCACTGTGGGGGTATTATCACAGCTAAAGAAATAAAGTTGCTCTCACAGGGCCATGGCCATCCCAGAATCACAGAAAAAAGAAGCCCCAAGAAGCAAAACCACACGGTAACCACCACCCCCACCCCAAAAGTCAGTATCCCCTAAAAGAAGATGTATGCTGGGAACACAAGGACTTGAGGTACTAGATTTCTAAACACAATGTCAATTTGTCCCAGTGGTGAAACGGATCCCACAGGCTAATTGCCATTATCACACTTGCTGCAGCAAGTATTTCCAACTCACTCCTGCCAGGCAGCCTTTGGGTTCAGTGTTTGCCTCTCCTCGTGGCCTAATTACGCAGAGAGGCTGAGTACCAGTTCCAGCTCTCACTGCACACGTGACAGCTGCCATTGCGTGCTGAGATGGGGAGTGTGAAGGAGGTTGGGTCAGTCCTCAGGGTCACATCACAGGTCTCCAGCCTTCTCAGTAGAAGATCAGACCCCAGATCCCAGAATAGGGGGCTTGGTGGGGACTCCACCAGCAATCAAGTCCTGCTAGCTCCAGGAGGCCTGTCCTTGGGCCAAAAGCTGTTCCGATTTCAACCAGAGCATCTCATCTCCTATGAGGTCAGACAATTAAGTTCATGAACTCAGTCTAGAAAAAGTGCTAGATACCTCATTGCTGAATAGCACTACAGCCACCTCTGAGGTACTCTCTTTGGGAAGCTGTGCACTGAAGCCAGCACCTAGTCCACCCTTCAAAGCAATTATGGAACTCTTTTTTCTGGAATGGCCATTACAGCTGTCATTGCATGAGGTCAGACAATTAAGTTTCATCCTAGAAAAAGTGCTGCATACCTCATTGCTGAATATCACTAAGGTCACCAGATAGCCAAGGGAGTAGAAGGTGACTGCAGTGATATTCAGCAAAGTAGCACATTTTCTCGAATGAGGTCACGAACTCAATTGTCTGACCTAATAAGTGATATATACACTAGAGTTTGCAGGTAAGTTCTTGAGATTGTTCCAATGCAATGGAAAAAATGTGAAAAATCAAACTAACAAAAAACCTTCTTTTATCTAAAACCATTACCACCTGCTTGCCTTTTTCTAGATCTCTCCAATAACGTCATCAGTAGATTTTTGTCGGACAGAGAGCACACTTACAGATTCACAGAGAACATGGAGGGCCCCAAAGTTAGGAGGGAACAAGACACAGTGGTCAGAGCAGGCCGGGGTCCCCCGTTCTGTGCTGCCTGCTATAAGATGGACATGGACCCAGCAACAGGTCATTATCCATCACCACTGCTGTCCTCCTCACACAAACAATGTGACAATGGCCTTTTCATGTGCTAGGTACCCTACTGAGGGCTTCAAATGCTGGACCCTCTTAGCCACAGTGTCAGGGACTCTTATCTCCTCACAGAGGAGGAAACTGAGGCACAGAGAGCACAGACTTGCCTACAGAGCTAGTCAGTGGAAGAAAGAACCAGGGCATAAGTATAAAATCCAAGGACACCTGTCCTCCCAAACAAAGGCCCAAAAGGCAAATGGCCCAGAAATGGTTTCATACTAATTTTTCTCACTGGAGTTAAAACTGGATCCCTTGGGCAGAGAAAGATTTTCTGACCAAATCCTTCACCAACCAGGGCATTTGTTTAAATGAGCTTCACAGAATTCACAGTTTCTAGCTCCACTCCAGGACGGCAGCCTGGTTTGCCTCACTGTCAACCATTACATCTGAGGACAAATGCTTAAGTACAGCATACCTCATGCCCAAAGAGTGCTTCAAAAACGGGGCGAAACAAAAAAAAGAGTGAGATCTCTTAAAAGTCTAATTATAAATAATGTTTCATGAAATTGCACCCACCTAGCCACTTGGAGACAATTTAAAATTCACTGAAATCTATGGGGCTCTAGTTAAGAAGAATGGATGATCCAAATATACTAAGGAATGCTTTCTCTCTCTACAAGTTACACAAGAACCCTGAGATACGCACATTGTTACCCACATTTTAGGAAGGAAATCAACTCCAGCTTAAGCAGTCAAGATTCAGCAGCTAGAACTGGACAATGGGGACTGAAAAACTGGTTCTGTCTGACTCCTGGGTCCAGACTTCCCTAATTTCCAATATCTCCTTGGTTCTGGCACCTGAGCACATATGCAGCCTGACAGCTCTGCAAAATAAAACTCTGGCTCACTCTCAGCTCCACTTCTGTGCTATGACCCCAAGTGTCAGTTGAGAAAGACCCTACAAGGGGGAGGACCAATATCAGGCTTCTAACCCTGGAGGGCAAATTCTAAATTTAGTGGGGAAATCCTACAGAGTTTCAAAATTCCCCTGGAAAACCCCTCAGGAAGGTGCATCTTGGACAACCACTCACCCTCCCTGGAGGAGCCCACCCTTGTTCCCCCAGCACCGGAGCAGGTGGCTGTGTGTTCAGCTGCAATGCAGGTGAAGTCGGTAGCTAGAACCAAAGGAAAACACAGACCTCTAACCCCCAGATTCACATGCGGGGCCACCCCACGCTAGTTGAAAGACTCAGGATGTGAGGTCTGTTTGGGGGACCCATGAGTTCATTACTTCTAACCCTCCAAGTTCTCTAGATCCATAAGCTCATTAAGCAGAATACTAGGATTAAATGGTTGTCTCTACTTTCTCAGAGATTCTAGTTCTGTTCACATAAATTAAATGCAAGAGGAATGGAATTCCTAGACACCATAATTGCACGAGGACATGTTTTTACATGTTTTTAGCTATTAAAACATTTATATTATAAAAACATTAACAACATAGATAACTAGTGGATGCCTTGGGTTCCAAAGCTGAACTATTAGGACTCTAATTTGACCTCTGCCACTTGGCAGCTAAGAAACCTTAGAAAGGACATCTCTGTGTCTCAGTTTCCCCATCTGTGAAATGGGGGTCATAATGGTGTGTACCTCATGGAGCTAACGTAGGTATCTAATGAAATAGTGCAAGCAAAGAACCCAGTGCAGTGCCTTGCAAGAGTCAGTGTCCCTTTGTCCTCTATAAAAACAAACTCAAGAGATAAGAAAGCAGAGGGCCTCTCAGAGAGGCCGAACAGCTTATTGGAGAGCATGTTGCAGAGTGGATTCAGTGCAGCAGGCCCTGGGAGCTGGATGTAAGACAGGAGAGCTCTGCGGGAATGAAGCCAGCCCGGGGCAGCTGGGTTAAAGGATCTGCAGATAGAATCTGAACCCTCCAGGGGCTGGGATGCTGAGCATACAGAAGGATGGGAATAAAGGGGGTGGGGGAAAGACACTTCCAGAGAATATAAAAATACCCATGAGGAACGGCTACAGACCCACCCAGAGGACAAGACTGTACAGGCCTGGAGATCTCAGGAGGCGGGAAGCCAGCCATCCCAGCTACAGTCATAAAGTGACTTGAGTGACAGTAACCCTAGATGAGTCTTTTTTTTTAAGACAGAGTCTCAGTATGTAGCCCTCAGTAGAGCGCTGTGGCATCACAGCTCACAGCAACCTCAAACTTTTGGGCTTAAGCAATTCTCTCGCCTATCTCCCAAGTAGCTAGAACTACAGGTGCCTGCCACAACATCCGGCTATTTTTTTGTTGCAGTTGTCATTGTTGTTTAGCTAGCCCAGGCCAGGTTCAAACCGGCCAGCCTGGGTATATGGGGCCAGCGCCCTACCCACTGAGCTACGGGTGCCGCCCAACCCTAAATGAGTCTTTGCACACTTTTGCCCCTTCCTGCTGGTCCAGACATGCACAGGCCTTCAGCCCATCCAGCCCCCCCCTTACCAGCGCCCCCAACCCCACTGACTAAAGGATTCCAAATCCCTACGCTCTTGCCCAAGTGACACACGCCCGTAACACACACAAGAAATAACAATGATGGGCAGCACCAGTGGCTCAGTGGGTAGGGCGCCGGCCCCATATACCAAGGGTGGTGGGTTCAAACCCAGCCTCGGCCAAACTGCAACAAAAAAATACCCAGGCATTGTGGTGGGCGCCTGTAGTCCCAGCTACTTGGGAGGCTAAGGCAAGAAAGAATTGCCTAAGCCCAAGAGCTGGAGGTTGCTGTGAGATGTGACACCATGGCACTCTACCAAGGGGAACAAAGTGAGACTCTGTCTCTAAAAAAAAGAAAGAAAGAAAGAACAATGAGGACGGAGCATTCAGGAGCTCAGCCAGACAGGCCACGCGTCCAGCATCAGCCTCTGTTCTGCCAGCTACTGAACCTTCACTGACTGCTTGGGTGGAGAAGGACTAACCACGATGGGACCTCGATCACTCAGCAGATTTGTACACGTCAAGAGCCAGAGCACAATATCGACAAAGCCCATCTGGAAATGTGCAGGAGGCAGGGAGACAGAGTGAAGGAAGGACCTTTCTGTTTGGTTATAATCATTCCTCTGTATCCAAGGAGGGGCGGCAATGGAAATAGGCAGATGCTTCCGGAGGCTCAAAGCCCACTTGAGCCCTTGCTCTGTTGGGGTGGGAGCAGCTGTTTCCCACTACTCCCTCCCAAGAGGCTGGCAGGGAGAACCAGACCACAATCCAAAGCTGATTTAGGGGCAGAGGCTCCCAAGTTGTTGGAAAATCAGCAGTGATAAAGATACTTGCCCTTATATAATCACTGATGGAAGCGGACAGACACTCCAGTTCAGAACCACCCAGGCATTTTAAGTCCTGCTGATTGCAGGAGGGGAGCAGCTGCTGTCACTACCCAGAAACCCTGCCTGGTGACCTGGCACCAAGAAAAACGACCTCACCCAGCATGGCAGGACGTGCCAGGGCCTGTGGCTGAGGATGAGAATGTCAGAGCCTACAGGTGTCCTGACACAGCAGGGCAGAATCAGCCAAGCCCAGAATCAAGCTCAGCCCAGCTCAGTCCTTCTAAATCAGGCTGGCCAAGGCTGGGCCTGGGAATCTGCAGTTCAAAGACTCCTTCCTCGCTGACTGAGGCAGCCAGCCCAGCACTGGCTGCTTTGCAATCTGGCTCAGGCCAGCCTGCTGAGTTCACCATTCCAGTGTCACCACACTTCTGGCTCTGCCAAGACAGTCTCTGCCCTATGCAGATGGAGAATGTTGTAGGCATCTGGGATCACCTTAGGAGCTTCTCAGAAATGCAAATATCTCAGCTTTACTGCTTGGGATTGGAGTTCTGAGAGGCTCAGAATCCAGTGGGGCAAACAAAAGTAAATCCTAACAAGAAGAGAAATCAGAAACTGATGGCTAAGGAGAGAATTCCCACGGAGAAACCAGGCCTGGGGGAGCTGAGGGTGGCCTCAGAGCACAAGGAAGGACGGATGTGTGCCTGCCCAGCACCCACCATGCAGCCCCTGACTACTGCCAGCAATGGTCATGTTCGCCACCAGCCTGCCAGGGCACTACTCTAACCCCACCTTACAGATGAGGACAGAGGGGCTGGAGCGTGGGGGTGTGAACCACAGCACCCGGAGCACTTGCTCTTTCCACTTCACCTCCTCTGTGCCTGAGTCCTAAGCCCCAGGACCCCAGGACACCTCTCCCCATCAGATTCTGAGGCCACAGACCCGGCAGTGTCCCCAACCGTTCTCTCATCCCACCCCAAGCTCCAGGCCACAACTAAGGCCTGCCCTGCTCGCTCCACTCCCTTCCTTCTCCCCAGCTCCGCTGCTGCCACCTCTCCACGACCACCTGTGATATTGAAATACAAGCCAAGTCAGCCAAGTCCCTCCCTGGCTTAAATCTCTGCAAAGGCTTCCCACAGTTCTAAAAATAGAAATCTTCTTCCTGGGTTGGCCTCAGGGCCTCCCCACAGGTTGCCCCCTGTGCCTGCACACTATTGCCTCTCACTCTCAACTGTTCTCAGCTGAAAGCTCTTCAGTGACCCACCAGGACTGCAGGAAGAGAGTTGGGTCCCCTGCTGTCCCCAAAAGGCAAGGCCACAGAGCAGGAGCAGTGCTGTCCTGCCCATGGCTGGTCTTAAGGGCACACGGTGTGTGTGTGTGGCTGTGTGTCTGTATAGTGGAGACAAGGAAGAGAAAGAAAAGGGAAAGTTGGCTGGGTTGTTGACTGACCAAGGGCTGCTGGTTTGAGGCCCAAGTACGGTGGCGAGGGAAAGACCACCCTAGTTAGACAGGCTGGGGCCAGACAGGAAAGGGAAGGCTGTGAATACCACAGAAAGGAACAAGGATATAACCCCATGGGCCACAGACAGCTGTGGACAAGCGTGGACAACCATGGACAGTTGTGGGCAGCATGGACGCTGTCGCAAGCAGGGGAATAATACCATCAAATTCACGTTCACACATTTGTCAATTTCTCTCATCTCTGAAAGGCAATCTGTCAATAACTACCAAAATTTTAAGTCTATCTCTCCACTGATCCAGCAGTTTCAAGTCTACTTAAGGACACTCATTACAGCATCCTTTCCTGTTAACAAAAGTGAGAAAAAGCCTGAATGGTCATTTGGAGGTTGAATTACAGCAGAGAAGCCCACTGGCCCTTTTCCCAACACTCGGCATTCATAGTCTGATTGCATTTTAGAAAGGTAATATGGAATATGTACAGTATGCTGTGCAAAACCCCAGCAGGGTCAGGGGCAATACCCCAAAATCTAATTCATAAATACTGCTGCTGCTGCATGAGTAATTATTTCTGTTGTATGAAAAGGTTTGTATTGGCAAGATCAGGTTTGGTCATTAAATGAGTTTGCACTAAACTTAAAAAAACACAAGAAAGGGCTCGGCGCCTGTGGCTCAATGGGCTAAGGCGCCAGCCATGTGCACCTGAGCTGGCAGGTTGGAATCCAGCCCGGGCCCACCAAACAACAATGACAGCTGCAACCAAAAAATGGCCAGGAGTTGTGGCGGGCTCCTGTAGTCCCAGCTACTTGGGAGGTAGAGGCAAGAGACTCGCTTAAGCCTGGGAATTAGAGGTTGCTGTGAGCTGTGATGCCAGAGCACTCTATCCAGGGTGACAGCTTGAGGCTCTGTCTCAAAAAAAAAAAACACAAGAAAATGGTTTTCCTTGTGACATGACGGCACTCTACCGAGGGCAATAAAGTGATATTCTGTCTCTACAAAAAAAAAAGTGGTTTTCTTGAATCTGTAACTGTGGATAAGGATCAGATGATAGGATAATAAAAATAATAATACCAGCAAACATTTACTGAGCCCTACAAATGCTGGTACTGCCCCAGGGGCTTCGCACATGCTGACTCACTGCCCACTGTGGGCACAGACATACTTCATCATTCCAGCACATCTAAACGCCCACCCCACCCACCACCACCACCAGCGCTCAAGCACTGACTGTGTGCCAGGCACTCTTCTAAGTGCTTTATGGTAATCACCCCACTAAATCCACACCACAGCCCAAAGGGTAGTACCATTACTATTCTCGTGTTGTCCAGATTTATCCCTAATTATCCAATAAAAAACTGAGGCATGCCTTGCCCAAGGCCACCAGCCCATGTGCTGCTCCTTGTCCCTGTGCCTCTCACACCCTCATTCTGCTGTGCGCGTTAGCTGCCACATCCCTGGCATGATGTCCTATCTGAGGATCCAGGCATGCTAGTCCTCAGAGAAGACATTCTTAACACCTACACTTTTCTCATCTTCTCAGATAAAGAGAAGAAAACTGAAAACTTTAATGGAATGTGGCAGCACCCATGGACAAAATACAGGCCACGCCAAGCTTGCACTCGGATTCGCAGCCACGGCACTTGTGCTGTCACAAGGCACTCAGCACACAGGCCTGGAAAGGAAGCATGTTCTGTTGTCAGAAAGACACCCAGCAAGAGCACCTGAGCATGGAATCAGAGACCATCTAGAGCACAAGCCACCCCCAGGGGACCCCTGTCCATTTAGCTTGGAGATGTGCTCCAGTAGATTGACAGGGCTACCCAGGCCATCTACAGAACAGCTTTAATTCCTGGTTGAGGATCAGCCCAGGGCGTGGTTGCAGGGTGATGTGCCCGGGCAAACACAGGCAGGTTTGCCATATTCCCTGGGTCCCCTCTACTCAATCCAGGAAAATCAACCATCACCATTTAATCCTCAGCTTAGTATAAAGCTGACCCCCAGACAGGTTCCCTCTCTAGGAAATCCAAACAGAGAAAATTCTGGAAGCACTAGACAGATGTACCCATTCTTTAAACAGCACCAGGATTAGGAAAAGCCATCGTCCCTTTCAAACACCTCCTCTCTTCAAGGTAAGGCTCATGCCAGGACCAGCGACAGCTAGTATTCACATGCCACAGGACATGAGGGAAAGGTGGCAAAGGCAGGGAGGGACACACAGGAGCAACTGCCACTGCAGCATCGGGGCAGGGGGAGCTGCCGGGCAGGATGAACGCCGGCCTCTCCCAGTGCCCCACCTTGCCTTCCCCCGAAGCCTGCTCTGCAGCTTTGCTTCATGTCTGCAGCCTTCCTCAAGTAACTCTAGAAAGGGCTGTGTGTGCTTTCGTTCCCAATATATACACCAATCAAGTCACTTGCAACATCTATAAAGTGCACAAACTGGACGTGTTCAACTCAATAACATTTTTATTCTTATTTATTTATTTTTGAGACAGAGCCTCAGTCTGTTGCCCTGGTTAGAGCTGTGGCATCATCTTAGCTCACAGCAACCTCAAACTCTTGGGCTCAAGCCATCCCCTTGCCTCAGCCTCCCAGGTAGCTGAGACTACAGACGTACATCCCAATGCCTAGCTCTTTGTTAGCAGAGACAGGATCTCGATTCTCGCTCAGACTGGTCTCCAACTCCTGAGCTCAAGGAATCCACCCGCCTAGACCTCCCAGAGTACTAGCATGACAGGCATGAGCCACTGCACTCAGCCTTCAGTAACATTTTTAGATTTTTATACCTACATGTTTATCAACCAAAACAAAATATAAAACATTTCCAGCACTCTAGAAAGAAGGCCTCCTCCTGCCTATCCAAAGGTAAGCACTACCCTGACTTCTAGCAGCACTGATGAGTTTGCCCGTGCTTGAACCACACAGAAATGGAATCACACCACACAGCCTTTTTGTCCTTGGCTTCGTTTATCCATCACTATGTCACGAGTTTTCTCTACACCATTGCATGTAGCAGTAGTTCCTTTTTCTCATTGCTGAGCGTATTCTACTACATGAATATGCCAAATTTTCTTATCCATTTGGCTGTTGATGGGCATCTGGGTTGTTTCTACTTTTTTGGTAATTATAAATAAAGCTACTATGAACATTGTGCATGAGTCTTTTGGTGCTCCTATGCATTCATTTCTCTTGGGTATACACCTAAAAGTGGAACTGTTACAGCACAAATAGGCATATGTTTAGTTTGGGTAGATACAATCAAAATAATTTTCCTAAGTAGCTATACCAGTTCAGTCTCCCGCTAGGCGTGTGTGAGTTCCATTTGCACCATATCTTCACAACACTTCGAGTCTTTTTGATCTTAGCCATTCTGGTGGGTAAATTGTAGTATCTTGTGATAGCTGAATTGTCATTTCTCTGGTGACTACTGAGGGTAATTATCTTTCCAAATGTTTATTGGTCATTTGTAAATTCTCTTTGGTAACATGCTTGCTCAAGTCTTTCACCTGTTTTATGGCAGACAAAGCCCCTTTTGTCACCACACTCATAGATTGGGGCTATTTCTTACTAGTTTGTAGAAGCTTTTTATATTCTAGATATAAATCCTTTATTGACATATATATTTCAAATATCTTTTCCCAAACTGCGGTTTGCCTTTTCACTCTGTTAATGGTGTCCTTTTTGATGATAAATTCTTATTTTTAATGAAGTCTAATTTATAAGTGTTTTCCTTACTGGCAATTATTTTTGTGACTTTCCTAAGAAATCTGCCAAACCTGGCTTGGTGCCTATGGCTAAAGCGGCTAAGGTGCCAACCACATATACCTGAGCTAGTGGGTTCGAATCCAGCCAGGGCCCGCCAAACAACTGATGGCTGCAACAAAAAATAGCCGGGCGTTGTGGCAGGCGCCTGTAGTCCCAGCTACTTGGGAGGTAGAGGCAGAAGAATTGCTTAAGCCCAGGAGTTGGAGGTTGCTGTGAGCTGTGATGCCACAGCACTCTACCCAGGGCGACAGCTTGAGGCTCTGTCTCAAAAAAAAAAAAAAGAAAAGAAATCTGTCAAACCTAATCTCATGCAGATATTCTTCTCTATTATCTTCTAGAAATTCCAATGATTTTCCATTCACATTTAAGTTCTCAATCCATCTTGAATTATTTTTGTGTATGGTGTGAGGTAGGGCTGGTTGAGGCATACTTTTAGGGTAAAGTTCTGCCAGCTGTGATCATAAACCAGACACACAAAAAATGATCAATCTCTATCACTCCCAAAGCAAGATGCAGCTTCCCTGACACCCCACTCCTTTATTTGCAATGTCCAGAAACATCTGCTTCCACCTCACCCTCTGAAGCCCAACAGAATTCAGATGCACAAGTCTCTATTGTGTGAGAGAATTTTGAGACACAAACTATATGCAAAGTTCTCCCATCTTATATAAAGCTTCCACAACTTTTTGACAAATGCATTTTTACAGTTTGAGAATTGCATATGGGTCAAAATACTATTAAAATGCAAAATAATTAAGCAGAAATATGGATAGGGACCACGTAAGAAAGCACCTGGCTGTCAGACCTGCAGAGCCAAGTGCACCTGTAGGCTGGGAGTAAGAGAGGCCACAGAATATGAGCAAAGTCCCTATTGTCACCATGCTCACAGCCTGGGGACGAGACCAGTTAAAAAAAAAGATGGGAGAAGAGACAGTAAGCAGGGAGAAGTGCTCAAAGAGAGCCTCCCTTGTAACATGTAAGTCAAAACCTAAATATGGGAGGGAGTAGCCCCGAGAAGAGAAGGGGTAAAAGTATTCAGGAGAAGAGGAACAGTACAGTCACAGTCTGAGAAAGGAAAGGGTCTGGGATCCATGAGACCAGAGGGCATGACAAAAAGTAGAAGGACATGTCAGTAAAGGGAAGAAAAAAATTATATTTTTTTCTAAGCAGAATTAGAAGCTATTGGAGGATTCTGTTAGAATTCAGTTATCGGGCAGTGCCTGTGGCTCAAAGTAGTAGGGCTCTGGTCCCATATACCAGAGGTGGCAGGTTCAAACCCGGCCCCGGCCAAAAAAAAAAACAAACCAACTCAATTATCTTCTTAAACATGCATCACACAGCGCTATGTGAGGATGATGCACCACAAAAGACCATTATACGGTTAAAGGGCACTCAGTCCACTCGTCTACCTTGAGATTCTCCTATCACACCACAGTTAAAGCAGGCAAAGAACTACAGATTCCTCTTGGCCTTGACCATGCAGGCAGACACACACCCACACACACCCCACACACACCCTGCCCCCATCCATTTTCTCCCTTAGGTCTGAACACAAGCAGACCTCACTCCACTTATCCCCTTGGTACTACCTCAAGCTGAGGACCCGTGGTCCCTCTCCAATCCTGGGTAGCATGGACTACATTGCAGACTTTTGGACCTCTGCGTATGATTTCTCAGTACTTATCCCAGCTAGAATTTTACTTGCACTCATATGACTATTTGATTATTATCTGTTTCCTGAGTGAGTCTATCTGTTGACTCCAGAAGGGTAGAATCTGAGCCTCTCTAGCACCTAGGGGCCTTGCCGAGACTAAGTCTCTCTCTCTCTCCTGTGCACACTCTTAAATTTAAATACATACACAAGTAGAAATAATATAATCTCCCCCAGGTGCTATACATCAACAACTGCAATGGTCAATTTATTCCCAATCTTATTTCTTCCATACCCCACCCAGTGAAGCAAACTCTGGCCTCATATCGCTCAATACGTAATTGAATAATATGGAATGAATTCATCAAGCTGACCATAAAGCAAGAGAAGGTCACATATTTCCCATAATCTCCTTCAAATAAAAATCTTGAAAGAGCAAGTTTCTTTCCTAAAACAACGAATGTGGCCTTTTACATACAGAAAAACAAAGAATGCCTTGGAAATGAGTATTCCTGCTTGCTCCCTTAAGGGGCAATCTACATAACACCTTTTTTATTTATCTTAACATTTGTGGTAAGTTGTCCAAACGAGCCTGGTCCTTCTGAAATGCCATCACAGTTTTACATACATATTGGATGACACTGTCATAGGCTGCGATACTCCCAGCGTCCAGCACAAGGAGTGAGACTCACAACCAGTGGGTTTGTTGAATGTCATCTACGCTTTAAGATCCCAAAGGATGTGTAAAAATAACAACTGGAAATGTTGCAATCCTATTTGATCATGTCTTTTGGGGGGCCTACCGTGGCCCTGCACGAATCCTCCCTGCTCTTCCTCCTCATCCTCTCCTCCTAAAACAACACAAAGGACCTAGTCAGCCCCACTCCCCAAATTCATACCAAAAGCCCTTCAGCCCCATATAAAAGGGACCTTTCACTGTTCCCCTCCCACACTCCCCCCACCCTACAGACACCATCTTTGCCCTGCCCAGACCAGACGCGTCTCTGTCCCCTTTCAATAAACCTGGCCCGAACCTCTCCTCTCCTGGTCTCATCTCTTGGCACTGCCATACCACCTTTCAATGTCTATTTTGTTGTAAAATATATTTATTATCTGTATTTTCTAACGTCTTTCATAAGCATAAAGAAAAAAATTTTAAAGCCTTGTCTTTATACCTATGACATACAGATAAATCACATTGTGGAGTCGATGTTTCTGCGTGTGTGTGTGTGTGTGTGTGTGTGTGTGTGTGTCGCCATGGTTACAAGTCCAGTCTCAAGAATCAGAGACAGGTTCAAATGTGGCCTTAGGCAAGTTTCTCCACTCCCCACACCTCCACCCCCCCACTCCTGCCCATTTCTCCTTTGTAAAGTGAGACTGATAAGACTACCTGATAGGGTGAGTATAGAAGACTTTAAAAAGATAAACTGAACTCAGGGCCTGTACACAGTAAGTGCTCAATCAATGTAGCTGTTACTATTTGCGTTTTCAAAAAGGAGCTGCCAAAAAACTCTAGGTTCTGGCTTGGCACGTGTAGCTCAACTTATGTGATTCTCTTGCCTCAGCCTCCCAAGTAGCTGGGACTACAGGTGCCCACCACATAGGCTGGAAATGGTAAAGCCCTGGGGCACCAGCCACATACACAGAAGCTGGCGGGTTCGAACCCAACCTGGGCCTGCCAAATAATCACAATGACAACAAAAAAATAGCTGGACGTTGTGGTGGGCACCTGTAGTCCTAGCTACTTGGGAGGCTGAAGCAAGGGAATCACATAAACCCAAGAATTTGAGATTGCTGTGAGCTGTGACACCACCGTGCACTCTACCCAGGACAACATTGTGAGACTCTGTCTCAAAAAAAAATTCTAGGTTCTGCGGGGGAGCCCTGCCAAGGGCCTACACAAGAAGTGGGTACACGTGCCCCCACCCCCCAATGGAAAACCAGAAACGGAATGGGGGCGGGGTGCCTGGAGCATTCGCCTCTGACTCACAGCCCAGCCCCTCCCTGCCTTATCCCTTTGTTTCCTAGGAATTGAGCTGTGACTCACATGGGCTCCAGTCCTGGGCTGGGCCCATTGGACCCAGGGTCTGGACCGCCCTGCCCACATAGGAGTCACCAAGCAAACTCTGCTGCGTGCTCACGGCTTCCCTCATCTCCCCCTGCCCTTCCTGGCCCTTCAGTGCTAGATCCCAGCCTGTAATATCAGACCTAAAGGGAGCCTCCGGTGTCTTGGGGGTAGTTTGCCACCAACACCGAGTCTGTGCTTGTTTTTCCACTGTGTGCTCCATTTTCATTAAACTTCAATCTATAAAAAAGAAGTCCAGGAGCGTCACTACAGTATTCACACCCGTTCCCACCCTCTAAATCCTCTTACACTATTTTTTTAATTGTGGTAAAATATACATCACAAAACACTTAACCACTTTAACCACTTGTAAGTGTACAACTCTGTGTCCGTGGAGCACATTCACATGTTGCAATCATGTCACAATCATCGTCACTATCCATTTGTCCTCATCCTAGACAGAAACCCTGCACCCACGAAGCAGTAAGTCCTCATTCTGCCTTCCTCTCCCCCAGACCCTGGAAGTCTCTGTTGTACTTTCTGTCTCTGAACTTAACTCTATCAGGTAGGTCATATAGGTGGAATCATATAATATTTGTCCTTCTACGACTGGCTTTTTTCACTTAGCATAACCTGTTCAAGGTTCACCCATGTTGTGGCATGGGTCAGAAACTCCAAGACTGAGCATCTTCCATTCTATGCACAGACCACATCTTGTCCATCGGTCAGCTGTCAATAGACATTTAGGTTATTTCTACCTTTTGGCTATTGTGAATAACGCTGCTGTGAACTTTGCTGCTGTGAACATGGGAATGTATCTGTTTGAGCCCCTGCTTTTAATTCTTCAGGTATGTACCCAGAAGTACAATTGTTGGATCATATGGTAATTCTATGTTTTAGTAGAATTAAACCACTTGTAGGATTCTGACATCACAGCCACAGCAGCCACCACAGCTGGTGCTCAATGAGCACTCTCTCTCACTCCGTGTTGCCCACTGCTCTAAGAACTTTTGTTTATTAACTCATTTAATTCTCACAATAACTCCCTGAGGCAGGGTATGGTCATTTTCATCCCCATTTTACAGACAAAGATCAAATGGCAGTGCCAGCATCCAAACCCAGGCAGGAAAAACAGTTTTATATTATTTCCCCAGTTGTGGCAAAGGAATGGTGCTGCTCTGCCCATGTGCATTTTCAGCCTGAACAATGCCTCCAGTAAGGCTTCAACATCTTTCCTTGCTCTGGATGAAGGAACAACTAAAAAGGGGAGTGCGACAGGCTTTTCCACCTGATTGGATTAGTCTGGACTCACTCCTAGCAGGGAGACATCCAACTCTTACCTAGATCGGGGGAAGTGGGGATTGTTGGTAGGTCACAGGGCAGCGCCAACAGTCACATGACTAGATCCAGAGACAATGCATCCAATTCTCCCCTCACACTACCACTGCTCCACAAGGTGGGCCCATCCTCACTGTTCTGGACTTGGGTGCTTCCAAGCACCTTCTCTGATGACTCTGAAGGAGTTAGAATGCCCTTGAGGAAGCCTACGGCCTGGCAAGGCTGGGCCTGCACCCAGCCCTGGACCAATCACCAAAGCCAGTGTGGAGAGGAACATGCTAGACCCAGCCTGGGCCACAGCCCCCAACTGAGGGGTGAGAAGGGTACAAATGCCCGGCACAGAGGCTCACTGTTGCATAATCTACAACACAAAAAGTCCTCAACAAAACAAGGTTAAATAAAGTCTCCACACCACTCATTCAGTGGGACTTCATGCAGCTATTTTTTTTGTTAACTTTAATTTTAAAAATTACATTGATTATAATCTCAACTGTGAAACAAACATTGAAAAGTATAATAATTAGGCCAGTCAAGGTGGCTCACGCCTATAATCCCAGCACTCTGGGAGGCTGAGGCGGGTGTGTTGCCTGAGCTCAGGAGATCAAGACCAATCCAAGCAAAAGCGAGACCCTGTCTCTAGAAAATAGTGGGGCCTCATGACAGGCACCTGTAGTCCCAGCTACTCGGGAGGCTGAGGCAAGAGAATCGCCTAAGCCCAGGAGTTGGAGGTTGCTGTGAGCTGTGTGATGCCACGGCACTCTAACGAGGGCGACTAAGTGAGACTCTATCTCTACAAAAAAAAAAAAGGCTTATGCAGGAATATCTGAAGAGAGTCTTATGCAAGACTCTCTCTTCATACACACACATACAAATACACACACACATACATGAAATAATTTATAGGTTAAAAAAATACACTCAAGAATTACATCCTGGGCTCGGCACCCATAGCACAGTGGTTACAGCACCAGCCTCATACACCATGTTGGTGGGTTCGAACCCAACCTGACTCAGCTAAACAACAATGACAACTGCAACCTGCAACAACAAAAAAAATAGCTGGGTGTTGTGGCAGGTGCCTGTAGTCCCAGCTATTCGGGAGGCTGAGGCAAGAGAATCACTTACATCCAAGAGTTTGAGGTTGCCGTGAGCTGTGTTGCTACAGTACTCTACTACCGACGGTGACATAGGGAGACTGTGTCTCAAAAAAAAAAAAAAAAGAAAGAAAGGAAAAGAAAAAAAAAGAGAAAAAGATTTACATTATGATAGAAGAATCATAGATAGCCTTTTTTTTTAGAGACAGAGTCTCACTTTATTGAGTGCTGTGGCATCCCAGCTCACAGCAACCTCCAGCTCTTGGACTTAGGTGATTCTCTTGCCTCTGCCTCCCAAGTAGCTGGGACTACAGGCACCCGCCACAATACCTGGCTGTTTTTTTGCAGTTGGGCCAGGGACGGGTTCAAATCTGCCACCCTCAGTAAATGGGGCCGGCACCCTACTCACTGAGCCATAGGCGCTGCCCCATAGATAGCTTTTTTATCTCTATTTTCTAAACTTTCCTTTTTTGACTCAACAAACACTTATTGTCTGTGCTACTTGAAGTGCTGGGGATATGGCAGGGAACAAAATAGGAGAAAAATTCTTGCCCTTGTAGAATTTACATTCTACTGAGGATGCAGATGGCAAACAAAATAAATAAGCAAAAATACCTTATATTGGAAAATGATGGTACCAAGGAGAAAAAATAAAGCAGGGAAGGCAGAGGAGAGTTTGGGTATAGTGCTAACAGTTTAGACACAACAGTCAGGGAAGGCTGAAGGAAGTGAGGGACTGGACCACGTGGACTCTGGCAGGACAGCATTTCAGGCAGTGAGAACAAGTGCAGAGGCCTTGAGGCAGCCAATCAGAGAGGAACAGCATTGAGGGGGATGTGGCTGAAGTCAGGTCATAAGGAGAAGAGCAAACTAAGAGACGAGTCAGAGAGGAAACACAGCCAGACCGCTTGCACCTGGTGGCCACTGTAAGGGCTTTGGCTTTGGGGTGAATGAAATGAGAACTATTTGAGGCTTTTGCATAGAAGAGTGGTAATCTACCCAATGCTTTAAAAGGATCTCTCTGGCTTTGAGTTGAGAACAAGCTGAAAGGAAGTAAGGTCAGAGGCTGAGAGACCACAGTCATTCAGGAAAGGGGAAGAATGGCTTGAACAAGGATGGTGAGCAGTGACTACTCGCTAGGTATATGTGTGTGTGTGTGTGTGTGTGTGTGTGTACGCATGTGACTATATATGTGTAAGTATTTTCCCTTTATTTAAGAGATAGGGGCTCGGCGCCTGTGGCTCAACGGGCTAAGATGCCAGCCACGTACACCTGGGCTGGCGGGTTCGAATTCAGCCCGGGCCCGCCAAACAACAATGACAGCTGCAACCCAAAAATGGCCGGGCGTTGTGGCGGGCGTCTGTAGTCCCAGCTATGTGGGAGGCAGAGACAGGAGACTCGCTTGAGCCCAGGAATTGGAGGTTGCTATGAGCTATGATGCCACAGCACTCTATCCAGAGTGACAGCTTGAGGCTCTATCTCAAAAAAAAAAAAAAACAGATAGGGTCTCACTCTTTCACCCAGGCTGGAGTGCAGTGGCATCATCATAGCTCACTGCTGCCTTAACAATGTGGACCCAAGCAATCCTCCCACCTCAGCCTCCCAAATAGGTAGGACTACAGGTGGATGTAACCACACCTGGCTAATTTTTTAATTTTATGTAGAGATGAGTCTCACTGCATTGCCCAGGCTGGTCACTCTAGGTATATTTTGAAAGTATACACTTATTTTGAAAGTATACATCTTGCTCTTATATTTTATCCCTATTTTATTATTATTATTATTATTATTTTTGTAGAGACAGAGTCTCACTTTATCGCCCTCAGTAGAGTGCCGTGGCATCACACTGCTCACAGCAACCTCCAACTCCTGGGCTTAGGCGATTCTCTTGCCTCAGCCTCCCGAGTAGCTGGGACTACAGGTGCCCGCCACAACGCCCAGCTATTTTGCTGTTTTGCAGTTCAGCTGAGGCTAGGTTTGAACCTGCCACCTTCAGCATATGGGGCCGGCGCCCTACAGGTGCCGCCCTTTATCCTTATTTTAGAGTGGGACTTTCTGATAACTGTAGGGATAAGATACGGGAGTCTAGATGACACCTCAGGCTTTGTTTGGGTCTAAGCAACATGAAGGATGAAGGGGGGGTTGTTGTTTGTTTGTTTTTTTGAGACAGAGTCTCACTGTCACCCTGGGTAGAGTACCGTGGTGTTAGAGCTCACAGGAACATCAAACTTTTGGGCGTAAGAGATCCTCAGCCTCTCAGGTAGCTTGGGACTACAGGCACATGCCACCATGCCTGACTAAGATTTTTATTTTTAGTAGATACAGAGGTCTCGCTCTTGTTCAAGCTCGTCTCGAACTCCTGAGTTCAAGGGATCCGCCTGCCTCAGCCTTCCAGAGTGCTAGGATTACAGGCATGAGCTACCTTGCCTGACCGACAATGGAGATCTTGTTAATCAAGATGTGGGAAGAGAGTCAGAAGAGTGAGGTGTCCTGGAATCCAGGTAGAAAAGGGAGTTCAAGGAAGAGAAAGTGACTAATTGCATCAAATGCTGCTGTGAGCCAGGTGGAATAGTCCCAGAAAATAGGCCATTGGGATGAACAACACGGCAGTTACAAGAGACCTCAGCAAGAGACGCCTGCGAAGGGGGAAGGAGAAGTCAAGCCCAGTTGAAATGATGGGTTCTAAAGAGAAATGGGATAGCAGTGTTATTTACAATAGCCAAAAGGTAGAAATAACCCATAGTCCATGATAGATGACTGGATAAGCAAAATGTGGTGTATATATACAATGGAATATTATTCAGACATAAGAAAGAAAATTCTGACACATACAGCATGGATGAACCTTGAGGACATTATGCTGAGTGAAATAAGCCAGTCACAAAAGCACAAATACTGCATGATTCCACTCATGTGAAGGCGGGCAGATCCCTTGAGCTTAGGAGTTCAAGATTAGCCTGAGCAAGAGTGAGATCCCAGCTCTTAGCTGGAAGCCTGTAGTCCCAGCGACTCGAATTGAGGCAAGAGGATCGCCTGAACCCCGGAGTTTGAGGTTGCTGTGAGCTAGGCTGATGCCATGGACAATAGAGTGAGACTCTGTCTCAAAAAAAAAGAAAAAATTAAAGATAGTAAACTTTATCTTTATCACAATTTTTTTTTTTTTAATGACAGGCAATGGAAGGCAAAAAAAAAAAAAAAAAATTAGAATCAGCAATCCAGACAATTCTTTCAAGAAGTTTTGCTCTGGCTTGGCGCCTGTGGCTCAGTGGGCTAAGGCACCAGCCACGTACACCTGAGCTGGCGGGTTCGAATCCAGCCTGGGCCCGCCAAACAACAATGACGGCTGCAACCAAAAAATGGCCGGGCGTTGTGGCGGGCGCCTGTAGTCCCAGCTACTTGGGAGGCGGAGGCAAGAGACTCGCTTG
>CAUYRH010026891.1:0-76596 GCA_963574655.1 Perodicticus potto
GCTAAATATCACCCAGAAGGGGCCTACTTCTACTAGCCTACACAAAATTGCAACCTACTTCTAGGTCCTCCCTAAAACTGCAGGCCCTTCCCTTGTTCTATTTTAGCTTTCATTCTAGAAGTATCATTGGCTTTTAATGAAACATACCTTAAGAGTGTTATGTTTATCATTCTCTCTCTTCCCATCAGCTGTAGAGTATAAGCTCCATGAAAGAGGTGTCTTTGGCTCACTGATGTGTCTTAGAAGAAAACGGAATTGAAACTGGATCCTTGTAAGCCATTACTACATGTACTTTTTAAGTTAAATTACGTGAAAGAGACAAAAAAATTGTGTGCTTTGACCTACGTATAAATGATCTTATTAACCCATCATTTCTATTTAAAAAGGGACAATTGCTCCAGGAAACAAATGAAGAGAAGAAGGTTTTTTTTTTATTTCCTTAAAAATGAGCAAATTACATAGAATTGAGGATTCACCTTGGGGCAATTTAGATTTCATCTGTTGTTTGAATTTTGATAAAGCCTTGTCTTTCTTTAAATTCAGCAACTCAATCAAGCAAGCAAATCGAAGAGTCTAAATCCAGACTTCTTACAAAGCACATATTAAATGATCTCTGAAATTAAGCATTAATGATCATGAGCAATGGAGTAAGTTTCAAATGCCACATATCAGAAAGACCTTCATAAGAAAAAATGTCATTTGACTCATTTCAATAAGCATTATTATGTTCAACAAATCAAAGACTATTGTAATTTAATTTTCATAATAAAGGTTTGCAATTTTCATCTAGTTTAATGTTCACAGGCTCTCATAATTTTTGTTCTCTTGGTATTTTTTAATTAAATTCTCAGGTTATGAAGTTTTCCCTTTAAAATAAAATTTACCTTGCATTTTGCAAGTAAAAGTTACATGTGGCAGCATTCCAGTAAAATACATTATACAGTTGGCTCATCAACAGATGATGGATTTGTTGCTGAAACGAAACAGGTTGTTCTCTTAGGTTCTTAAACCATGTTGAATATTACAGATAAGAAACTCATGCAGCATACCCTGTACCCATCCTCCTGTTCTTCTCCTTTGCATTTCATTGTAATGAGAAACTGAAATATAACTGAGTAAGAGCCCACCACAAAATCATTTTCCCTTTTGAGTAATGATCTTCTCATGGCAAAAAGTGAAATGATGAAAAGGGTACAATATGCTGTAATTCATTCCTGCAAAGGTTATAATTGCATCATTATTTGGGTCAATGTCAGATCCATGCTTCAGTTCTTCTGAGGCTAGCCATGTTAGCATCAAGAAAATACATTACAATATTTGTTTTATTACATAAGAACAGTGTTATTGTAAATCTTTATTATAAACTACTTGTGAGTTTACCTCATGTTTGAATACTCATTTCTTCTAATGTCAACCTACTGTTTAAACCATTGCCCATGTAAAAGAAAAGTAATCTATCCCACTGAAGGAAATACATCTCACACGACTGTTTAAATAATGTAATCATGATATAAAGTGTTTGAAAAACAAGTACGTACCCTAAGAATGTAATCTGCAGCAGTTGATCTGAAGTATCCACCCATAAAAGTTGCCTCCATAATTTCACAGTGATATTTCATAACATTTTCTATTTTTCTATGCCAACAGGGGTCAAATAAATGATGCTAGGATGTGAGTGTTAAATGTTTTAGCCTTTGAATGAATCATTAATTTTTCAAAATACATTTAATTCAATTAAAACCAAGAAGTACTAGCATCATAGTCAAGTGTCACTAGTATCTTGAAAGGATAAATAATACACTTGTGTCTCCTGCCCTAGGTCAGTTAAAGCTTGTCTCCCGGACCTTCATCATTCTGTGAAACGTCGCAGTTGCTCTGCTATCATCTTTATAATTAAGAAATTAACCATCTTTGTTCACTGTCAAAACACAGTAGTGAAAAGAAATATAATTTTTGGAAATGTAAAAAAATATTCAATCTAATAATTACATGAGAGAACTACAATCCTATTCATATGTCAATTAATATTCTGAATCTTAACAGAATATCTGCAGTGTTGCCAAAATGGTGATTTTTCTATATATTGGAATTTTGTCTGTTTCTTTTCTTAAATAAATATAAATTATAGGTAATCTAAATCAAATTATTGACATCTTACATTCCTACTTAATGATTCTTTGTGGTTCTTTATTAGCTTAAAACCATTTTTAAACTATTAAACATGAATTAATTAGTTTGTGCTCTGGACAGTTCCTTGAAAAACTAGTCAAATCTCAGAAAATTGCTCCATGAAAAACATTTCTATAGCACACTACATGTGCAAATGATCCCCATACTCTCCCAACTATCTCTTAAGTAGTGAATATTTTCATCCTGTTTGTTTATTTGGCCAATTTATAAATATGATTTTTATGTGTAGTTCTTTCTTCTCGCAAGGCAAGGACATCAAACCTAAACTCTTAATTAGTGTGTAAAGATAAAACTTCAACCTCCACTGTTCATAGTTAAAAGAAAACAAAAAAAACGTCCTGCTTGATACTATGTTTTATATAAGTAGGACAAAATATCTTATGACTGATCTCTACAATGAGATAGTCTGATGAGGAATGTTTTCTGACATACTATACGTAAAAGATTATTACTTTTTCAGTGACAAATTTCCATAATTTTAAATGGAATTAAGCAGAATAAATATAAATTTTGAAAAAATAATGTATAAAAACTAATACCTAAAGACAGTGGAGTATGAAAATAAAAAGCAGGCACTGGAGGTGAGTTAACACTTAGAAACAGGAAAAAAAACACACAGGAGGAAGAGTGATTTATTCATTTTCATTGCTTTTAGATTGAGACGAGTCCAAAGTTACGTCTGATGGAGAGACTGATATTTTATTTATTTATTTATTTATTTATTTATTTATTTTGAGACAGAGCCTCAAGCTGTCACCCTGGATGGAGTACTGTGGCATCACAGCTCACAGCAATCTCCAATTCGTGGGCTCAAGCGAGTCTCCTGCCTCTGCCTCCCAAGTAGCTGGGACCACAGGCACCCGCCACAACGCCCGGCCATTTTTTGGTTGCAGCCGTCATTGTTATTTGGCAGGTCTGGGCTGGATTCGAACCCGCCAGCTCAGGTGTACGTGGTTGGCGCCTTAGCCCGTTGAGCCACAGGCGCTGAGCCAAGGCCTAAGTTCTTAAAGGAAAACTTTATAGGGCCTGATGCACAGGCCTGTATTAAAATTCTGACTACTTTTTTCTATTGTTTGGTTATCTTAATAGGCTCTTTCAAAGATACATGCATTATAAACACACTCACATTTTTCAAAAGTATTTGTTCATGTAAAAGATAATAAAGAACTCTGATTGCCAGAATAGATGGCAGTCTGACAAAATAGAGTAGGTCCTTCCCAACCTGTTGTTACATTTATTTTCTTGTATGTTCTTGGCAGCATTAAGACCATTTGCAGACACTATACGCAGAGCGAGTCCAGGAGGGTAAGCCCTTGAAAAAGGAAAGCATCAGACTTTCACTGTCCCCGCTCCTCAGAATGCCGGGCGGATCTGCCTCTCTGGCCACATACTTGTGGGTGGATGGCTCTCTCTGCACCCCCAACTTCAAGCCTTCCGAGTGACCATTTGCTCTTTCTAGGGAAGGGCAGAGCCCTAAGGCCCTACAGCCCTTCATTTCACACCCTCACAACTTTTGGCACTTAGGGTTCTTGGGTGAACTAGTATCTTCAGGACTGATTTATACTTTAGAATCTTAAAAAATTCACCTACCCAGAACAGTCAGAGTTGCATTTGCAGAAATGCTGCCTGCGCTGTTTTGAGCTGTGCAGCTGTACACCCCGATGTCCTCTATCTTCACGTCCACGATGAAGAACACGTCATCCTCAGGCATCACATGCATGCGCCTCTCCCTTGCAGCAGGGAAGTCGGTGCCTCCGTCCTTCTGCCAGGCTATCTGCGGGGCCGGGTGTCCCACAGCAGCACACTCCAGGCGAGCCATGGCCCCGGCACGGATGGTGAGGTCCATGGGGGTCTTGGTGAAGGAGGGAAGCACTGAAAGCAGAGAAGCAAAGTGGGTGTCAGCACTGTGGCACTCAGGGGTTGACCTGCCTTCTCTCCCGTTTGTTTGTTTGATAGTTACAAATGTCTCTGACAAAGGTAAGGCAAGGATGATTTCCAATTTCAAGACAAGGATACTAAAGTTGAGAATAGAAGGATTAAAATAACTGGCTCAAGGTTACACAGATACAGACATGATGAATTCAGGCTGGAACACGGCGCATCTGGTCCTTGGACTGAGTTCTATTTCCCGGCCCCCTTTTACTTTCTTTAACAATGAACTGCGAGATGCTGGGCACATCTCTTGGTACCACTCACTTTATCCACATCTCTCAAAATCCCTCTGGGTGGCTCTGACATCCTATGACTTGAAGATATTTGCTTTCTCCTAGAATTTAAACCCCAAACCGCTCTACATGGCGGGCCTCAGCAGTCCTCAGTGGAGGAAATGTATTAACAAACCAAATCCAAAATCTTCTCCCACAGCAGATACAAATAGCTGGAGGATAAAGTAGTGAGGATTGTACAGTAAACTGTACACTCTCCGGACAACACGAACGATGGCAGCTAACCTGGATTGCATTTACTGAGCACCATCCTTATTCCAGACACACAATATTCAATGATCGCAGTAACTCAGCGTGGTAGGTCCTTTTGTCTCGAATTGTAAGACGCGTAACAGAAGCTGAGGCACAGAGACACTCAGTAAACTGTGGCGAGTCACACGGCCACAGGCAAGAGTGGGAGGACTCGCCCGGACCTCTGAATTAAAGATGGTGTGCGTTTAACTCTGTACTTGGTGTCCTTCAGAGGACATCGTGAGGCCTAAAGAGCAAAACCTAACTGGTTCATCTCTGCGATACTGATCACAGAGTTCGGGGTTGTCAACACGACCACCACTGGCTTAGACACAAATCAAGGATCTTAGTGGAGTCAGAAGTGGGAAAAGGAAGAAGGGAGTGGGACTGTCAGAGGAAAGGACAGGGTTAAAAATGAGAGGGAGCGGAAACCAGGTGCTTTCTGTTTCTTAAATGCTAAAGGAAAAGTCAGATCACATACTGTTTACTGTGAGCTTGGCTTTGACAGAGTAGGACGAGCCGAAGTGATTGGAGATGACACACTGATATTTCCCTTCGCTGGCGAATTCCACGTTGCGCAGCCGGAGGACGGTGGTGTACTCCATCACCTCGCCACCCTGGGCCCGCAGGTGCGCATAGTTTTCCATTTCAGCGTCAGGGAGCAGTTCATTGTCTTTTTTCCAAGCGAAAGTCATTGGGGAGTCACTGCTGCTGGCAGCGGAGCAGATGAAACTCAGATTGGAGCCTTTTATCGCTGACTGTGTTTCTGGCTGAACCGTGATCTGGGGTTTGGGAAAATCATCTGTTCATAATGGAGAGGATGGAGCAAAACAATGTTAAGAGTCCAAACGCTGCTCAGTTTTGAACACCAAGAAATACAAAACAAACAGCGGCTTAGGCTTTCCCCTTAGTATGTGTTTTATGGGCAGGCTAGTAGTCCCGGTGTGGAACGACGCCGTGGGAGTGTATGGAAAGTAACTCACTCATTTCACATAGATACAGAGACCTACTTTTCCCTCATTATTATCTAAGAGGAGACTGTCATTTCACAACTGTCAGAAAACCCAGTTTACTCAGACTCCTTGTGCTCTGTATAACCAGAAAAAAGCAGTGAACAGATTTGTAGGCGCATGGGTAATTTCTGAATGCTGCTATGGGAAACAGGTTGGCCCATTTGTCCATAAATAAAGAACAGCAAAATTAAGAAATCCAACACCAATCATGATTAACCAATACCACTAAAGATAGCAATTAACACCCCATTTACCAAAAACAGAATCGATATTAAAAAGTGTAACTTAGGTAGAGCCAAAAAAAAAGAAAAGAAAAGAAAGGAAAGAAAGAAAAAGAAAATCCTGTAGCAAAAGAAAAGGCTTCTCCAGAAGTAACTGTAAGACACTGGCTTCAGCTTGGAGTTCTGAGCAGCCCATCAATCTTGCCTGTGTCCCACGGTCAAAGCTACATTATAATTAGTGCTAAGCAACTCTTTCATTCTAAAGAGTTATTTTTAGTTCTCTGTTACTTTTTGAAAAAGTTACCTTTTTGAACTTTAGTTTCTCAGAGATGGTCTGAACTCAGAAAGAAACATCTTAGATTTATCAAAGTATATTATTTGGGTGCTCTGGAAAAATAACTTTTTATGTAACAAGGGGGTGTAGGGGACTCTCTGGTAACGCCAATGCTGCTGGTTTTCAACACCACGCGTGCGTGTCACAATACAGGTGGTTTCTTCTCCTGTATTATTCTAAAATTTTCACTTGATAAATCAATGTTCAGATTCACAATAAAGGGAGTGAAAAAAGAAAAACTATAGACATATATGTCTCAAAGTAACAGGGAATTCACATTTTAGGAACTGTGAAATAAGGTCCATGAGAAAGAGACAGGGCAGGCCTTTTTAGAGGAATGCCAAACACTTATTCAGATCCAAAAGCTATACTGGAGGTTTTATTTCCAGAAACTGTCAGCTCTATTTAATGCTCCAACCTAAACAAAGCAATTTTAAGTAAATTTTCAGATGCCCATGTAAAATAAAGTTCTTAGTATCTGCACACACATACTTAAATATAAGCAAAGTTTGGCTTTGTATTTTATACATGCATTTATCTTTACAAATGTCCCCATGGCAGCTAGTAGCAAACAGAAGTGTAGTATAGTAGACAGAAAACTACACCGGAGATAATTTTTTTTCTTTCTAATCAAGATCCACTACTAGTTACCAGAGTGGACTCTGGGCAAGGAGATTTCTAATGCTCAGGTTCTTCGATGCTAAATCAACAGACCTGAAAATTATTTATGATAAATTCAAACATCCTATTACTTGTAATGCTTTACCCACCAACAGTTAATATTTTAGGAACTCAGAAGATCATTAGGTAATGATTTTCTCTTTCATGAGAGCCTCTCAACAAGCTCCAGAGCAGAAAACAGTCCCTGTTTCCTGGATGCAGAGACTGAGACGTAGGGAAACTAAATTAAACAGCAGGGCTGGGACCATCCTTCTGTCCTTCCAAGATCCAATTTCATTCTCTTTCTACCAAACTGCCCTGATGCCAAAACAAAGACGAAGCAATTTCAGAAAACTCTTTTTCCCATCTGCAAAATTAAATCAGCAAACCATAGATCCATTTTCATGTACCTCAGCAGAAACAAATGCTTTATAAAGAGAACATGAATCTATTCAAAACCATTATTTGGATAAATGGGAGGGAAAAAAAGAAGAATGAATAAAAGGCAAGGGCAATACTGGTACTCACCACACACAAAGCCATCTGGGCTAACAGCAAAGATGCTTCTTCCCTTCAGCAGCTGAGGATGGGCGCAACTGGCGTTGACGAAGGCCTGAAAGTTTCTTTCTGCCACCCACTGTGGGAGCCATTTGAGTTGGCAATCACACAACAGGCTCGATGTGTTTAAATGCCTGAGGAGAGCAATTACACCCAATTTGTTCCGTAGGAAATGCAGATTTCTGCAAGCAAACTAAACCTAAGCTAACAGTAACAAAGCAATGAATTGAGAAACTAAATACACATATTCTATGTAACAAATATCCTGTGGCCCGGGTTAAAATGCAAGAAATGATTTTTGCTGTTGTTCTTACTGTCCTACTGAGACAGAAGCGTTGATACTTAGAACTGGAAAGCACTTACTTTATTATATAGGCGCTACTCTAGCGGGCCACAGGTAGAAGGGGCAAATTCAAGACAGAAGGAAAAACTCCTCATTTCAACAAAGGGAACAAGTAACAAATTCCTTGTTTTCTAGCATAAAAATTAATGTTAAGAACGTGCTAGACAATTTTTATAGACACGTAATCTAGGACATTACCACGTGCCAGTTACCACCCTCTATGCTTTATTTGAAGTTCTTGACAGAAAAAGAAAAGCTTACAATTGTTGGAGTTTCTTCATTTGTGAAAAGGCATTGCCTTGTAAAGACATGATTGCATTGTCACTCAGGTCTCTGAAAAACAATCAAATCAATAGCTTCAGGGCAAACTACGGTCACCTCACAGATGCACTGCCTGCCCCACGCACCCAACACTCAACGTGCCAAAGTGCAGGAACCAGCCACCCCCACGTAGTCCACTGCGAAGCTCGGCCTGGGGGACCGGGGTGCTTGTCTGAGAAACAAGCTCTGCTACGGGGAGAGAGCTCTACCTCACCTCACCACTCACAGGCTACCTGAGTAAGAAGGACACAAGCCCGGCTGCTCTATTATTCCATTGCATTGCTCATTATTCAGATTAGTAACTATTAGTAACCTTTAAATACGCAAATTAAACTCCTCATAATTAATGCTTGTTAAAAACATCATTTACGCACTATTTTCTATGATGCGCACTCAGGTGATTTACGGAGTGATTTACTTTATTTATTCCTACAGCAACCCAAGAGAAAATGACCAGCTAGCTCAGCACACAAGGGAAGGGAGGAGTTGACACAATCATTTTCTTTCTTTTTTTTTTAAATTTCAGATTAATAGGAGGGTACAGATGATGAGGGTACTTTGTGTCGTTTACAGTCCAACTTGTAGTTGTGTCCCTCACCTAGGTGCGCCATGTACCCCTACACTGTGCCCGTGAGGTGACAGCACAGAAATCCCCGCTTCTTCCTCTGCCTTCCTTCCTCCTCCCTCCCCCCCACTTGAGTTTAATTATGAAATAATTATTTTCAATTCCAAAACCTATGCCTTTAACCACCAGCCTACATCTGCCACACACAACTCACTAACATAAAGGCAGGAAGAGGTTCAGACAAGATGTACTTGTTAAAACTAATACAGACTCCAGGCAGGACATTTATAAAAGAGCGACTACTCTGGGCTGCTTTTCAACTAGCACTTCTAAGCAGCGTGAATTAAAGTATTTGCCACAAGGAAGCCGGCTCTGTCTTTCTTTACAGGGGTCAGAGTCTGCATAGGCCATATTGAGACAAGTGGTGGGCAAAGAAAGAAAGTACCAGAGCTGGGTAGAGAGAGGACATGAGAGTCAGGAAGGTTCCAGGAAAATGGAGCTTTCGTACCATAGTGATCCACTCATTCCACCTTCCCAGAAAGGGCACGGGCCAGATGGATAACAAACGCTTTTAGCTAGTTTTCCTTTGAAAATAGTCTGTTTCGGTAAGTACAGAAACACTGGTGCACACTTCCCAAACTCAGCTTTGCAGAATCTGCACCGTTAGTGAGGTGAGGGCGACGGGCACAGTCAGCGGATGAGAGTTGGGCTTACAGATAACAGCCAACTCTTCGCCCCCAATACATGGAAACATAGCAGAGATAAGCGCACAAACCATATATATAACTTAATTGTCACTTCCGTCCAAGTTAATAGATAGTGAGACATTTGGCCACCAGTGTTCCTTAACATACGTATTGTATCAGATCTCTGTACTTTCACTGAACGAGGCTCGGCAGCCGGTTGGGTAAGTCACAACTCGGTGCCCGTGCAGGCTGTCATACCCGGCTAGGAGAGCTAGCTTTCCTCTCATAGTGGTTGAAAATTACTTGGGGCTTAGGTCCTAAATATCATTTCAGAACTCCCAGAAGTTCTGGGAGTGGCGACAAAGAGCAGGTGTGAGGCAGAGTAGAGGCAGCTCAGCCTGAGCCGTGCGTCTCCTCTTGGTAACTGATGGGTAAGGAACAATGGGGGAGGGGAGGTGATGCATGTTATAATGAAACAGCGGAAACAGACAACGAACAACAGTCCTCAAAGTGGTGTTAGCACCTCCTTATGTCACCCTTAAGGACTGTGGGAAATTGTCTCTTTTGATCTCTACAATTTAAGTCATCTTCTTAACTGTCCAATGCGATCGATAAACCCTTGAGACTTCTGCATAATGTAAATATATACTAATAGCTACTGAATAATATTCTTGAAAGGATCAAATGAGACAATATGCAAAAATACCAGATACAAGGCTCAACATGTAGTGGACGCACAATGTGTGGTGTTTTTTAATATAATGCTCCTCCATTAACGAAATTTAGCGATGTCCTTAAATATAAAGGGAAAGATGCACCTGTTCACTTCCACACAGATAGACAGGTAGTTAAACAGGAGGGCAGGCAGACAGAATCAGAAAGAGACGGATAACAGGTCAACAAACAGGAGGGCAGACAGACAGAATCAGAGATGGACAGAGACATGACAGGGAGATGTGGAAATACACTTTATGGTACTCAAAGGATGGTGACCAATGACATTACATTCTAGTGTAACGTTCATGGCACATAAATAACCATCTAGAATGCCTTTAGGATAAGCAAATTCCAGCCACTCACAGATGTTCTAATGCATCCAAACCAGTGAAGGCTTTTTTGGTAATGGATCGTATCCGGTTTCCCTGGAGTATTCTGGGGAAAAAAAAATACATTGGAATAGTTAATAAAAAACTATTGTGGGTGGAACCCTCGTAAACGGAATTGCTTTTTAAATCGCTTGTGGAAAATTCTACCTTTTTCAATTAATAATATATCCTGTAAAAATGTATCTATACCATCTATTTCAATAACATAGGTCCAAATGGTTTTGCAAAGCATTCAACAAAGAGCCCAATAAAAATAGGTATTCTGTAAGTTACTACCTGATTAAATCAAAGTGCTGTTTTTTCCAAAGTTTTTTTAGGAACAGGAAGAAATTTTATCTCAAGCAAACTGTCTCCAAACTTTAATAAATAAAGCAGATAAGAGGGGAGGTTTTCCCCTCCTCCTCTTCCTCTGTGGATCCCTTCATCATCCACAGGGTTTGGGGCTTAAAACATGTCATCTGGCCACCGGCAAGACAATCTGATGGCAACTCTGCTCCTATCCCATACGGCTTGGAAACCACTGCAACACTACCAGCAGATACTGGGTCACTTAATTTCAAAGTCCCTGTGAGAAGCGTATAATACTGAAGGTTTCACAACACTGAAGCTGGTAAGTGTATGTCTGTTACATGCTGGTAATACCAAACCTCTAACCACTCAGGACAGCTAAAAAGTCTTTAATCTAAACATTCAAGTACACAAAACAAAATGTTGAATATAAAGCTTTTATGCATGGAAGAAAAGCTAATTAATATACATCCTGTATCACACCCCACAGCACCCATTTGGGGAAATGAGAAAGGGAACCATCTCTTTCCAATGAGATCTTGTGGGAGAGACTCCAAAGCAGACAAAATTATTAAGTCCAAGGACAAGTCGAGTTAGGAAGCAACTCATCATACTCACAGCCGCCTCAGTTTATCAAGGCCAGAGAAGGCACCATTCATGTCTTCAATCGTCCAGGAAATTTCATTGTTCTTCAGATCCCTAATTTTAAAAAAAAGTATTCTCTATAGAGCTATGCTCAGAAAACTAAGCTGACCACCCAGGTGCCAGATCACTTGCAATAGATCCCTGGTCGTTCTGCACATCAGCCCTCCCCTTTCCGAACAACCCCAAACTGGTCTTTCCAGCATAGGTCGCACCCCTCCCCCAGCCCCAAACTGGTCTTTCCAGCACACCTCTCACGCCCGCCCCACCCCTCCCCCAGCAGCATCTTTAGCTGTTGCCCAACGTCAGGACAGCTGACTCTGGCTCCATCAATTCCTCTATCAAGATGACTAAATTCTGAAAGACTTGAAAAGTATGAAAAATGTATTAAACTTTAAAACCACTGCTCCAACCACATAAGCGGGAGTTGGCCAAAGCATACAGCACATCTTCCAACTATGTAATGCTCCAAGTAGCAAACAGAGCAGAAGTTTCTGACAGAGCAAAAATCAAAAGTCCATTGCACAACATTAAATTAACACACGAGAGATTTTTTCCAAAGGTCAATTAATTCAACTCTTTTCTTTCTCTTAGGCTGGAGACCATGTTGAGGATGTAACTGGCATGATAAACGAACACCTTCCCTGACTTCCCTTTGTGTACCTTTTTTTTTCTGAGTAATTCTTAATGTATATTTTATAAAGAAAAGAACTGGTAGATTTAAAATGGTTTCCCTCTTAAGCCATTACCGACTTCCTAGACATCCCAGCAAGGCTAACCCAGGCTCATCCCAACAACCCAATCGCTGCCCTTTTTAATCCAAACACACATGGATGAAATGGGTCCATTTTAATCAAACTGATCTGGGAAAGATTAAAACACTGCTTCTGAGGCTGTACACAGTTCCTTGACAACAAAGGAATTCTGCTCGGAGAAAAGTGGGCACGATGAGGAACCAATTAGGTTCGTGAGCTGAAAGCAAAGTGTGCAACTTACAAAGTCTTTAAACTGGAAAGTCCCCGGAAGGCGCAGTCAGCAATGTAGCTGACTCTGTTGTTCCCGATGTGCAGAGTGTTTAGCAAGCTCAGGCCAAGGAAGCTCGAATCATCCAACCTCGATAACTGATTGAAAGTTAGGTCCCTGTAGACAAATGGAATTTAAAAAAAAAAAAAAAAAGCTTCAATTTTTCAATTCAACACCATGATTTGTTTTCCAAAAGACAGGTAGTATACGTAACTACCACAATCCTTATTTTAAAATTCTGCCTTAGTAATACTCATGTAAACATTACTCTGTTCTCAATAATTAAAAAAAAATACATTCTCTTTATGTGAAAATGGCCATCACCGCTTTTGTCAATGTGGCACAAAAGCAAAAACAGCAGAGTCGGCTTCAGCTTATCACAACAAAAATATGACTAGGTTGCATGTGAAAAAGGCTGTCTCCTTGGAAACCTTGTTATGAAAATTTCACAGGTGAGTGGTAAGAGGCTCATGCCCTGGCACGATCCCTGCTCTCAAACCTGAGGACAATGAAAGGCCCCTCACAGCTCACTGAGGTGCTGGCAGAACTCCCAGGCGTCGGGGCTGATCCTGCGGATGGCGTTCTGGCTCAGATGAAGCTCCTGCAGCATCAGCAAACCGTACAGCCAGCCTTTGGTGACCTCTGTGAGGTTGTTGTGGTCCAGCTGCCTACAATGACAATAAGAACCCGAAGTTCATTATCCAGTCTGCTCCGCAGGAGGACAACCTGCTGCATATTCCTACTGTTACTTGGGGTTTACCTTTTGTAACATGACGACATCGTGCAAAGAATAAATTCTTACCATTTATGTGTTTATATGTTTATGTACTTATAAGTTCTCAATTACATTACCTGAAACAGACCTAAATATGAGTAAGATTGTGAATGACGACATCTTAACAGAGTTAAGAGCTGATGTCCATTGAACATGCCAAGATCACGTCACGTGACTGGAAGCGGCAATGACCCACACTTACAAAATTTCCATGTTGCTCAGCCCCCAAAAAGCTCCATCCATCAGTTTGGTTAATCCGTTTCTTTGCATCTTCAGAGACTTCAGAGCACCAAGCCCTTGGAATGTGAGTCCATCGACGTTTTTAATTTTGTTCCGGTTCAACTCGCTGCATTGAATATTACAATTAAACAGTTAGCTCAGATGACAATTAAATTTTAGAGCTGGTAATAAAATGTGCCGCTACCACAATATTAAACCAGTCGTTATTAAATTATATAGAATGTTTCAAACTGCTAAACATTTTTATTGAGAAGAACTTCAATTTATTAGCAGTGAGTGAGGTTCCTTCCGAAACCTGTGGTGTATTTCTGGTATAATAAAATAAATGAAACTAGACTGCAGTTTAACTTCTAAACCATTGTTCACTCAGTACAGAAACAAATGGATTCAGACTTGTTTTTTAAAAAGTCCTGAATGAGAATACTGAATATTACGCTATGACACGAGGTCCTGTCCAGACTGCGCACAAAGTCGGCTTTGTCTTTCGTGATCCTTTTCAGGTTTCATGCACTCTTTAAGGCAGCAGTTTTTAAACTTGGTTACACACTGGAACCACCTTTGGAGGTTTAAAAATTACTGAAGACTGGATCTTACCCCCAGAGGTTCTAATATAATTGGTCTAGGGTGTGGCCTGGGCACTGGGAGTGTTTCAAAGCTCCCCAAGTGTTTGTAATGAACAGCAGAGGTTGAGAACCCAACTGCAGAAGCCAGTTCACAGACCATTTACCCAGTACTAACGAGACACTTCTTTATAGCCACTTAAGCTACCAGAGCCTCCCGGAGTTGCCGGTATTGTGCTCATAAACCATAGCTGTTGAGCACCCTGTGATTCCTTGGGTACCACAACAGCAGCTCTGGAAGGAGGTCACTGCATGATCACCCTGGTCTCTCATCCCAGTAACACCCTAAAGGTCTCATCGGCAGCAGTTGGCACAAGGTAACACGTAGGGCTCTTTCCAATTTAGAGATTCTACAACTCTCGCTCACCTGGGAAAGGTGGCCAATTCTTGTTTCTAAACTCCTCGTGCCACGTTTTGGATTTTAAGTAACAGAGAGCCCAGGTGTGGAGGAGGCGAGGAAATGATACGTAGGAGACATTTACTCACAGATGCTGCAGCTGGGGCAATTTAAACATCTTGGGTGGGATAGCCGAAAGTCGGTTCTTGTTCAGCTTCAAGACCAGCAGTGTGTTAGCCAAGCTGTCAAAATACCCAGGCTCCACTGATGTGACTCGGTTACTGCTGATGTACCTGTTGAAAGTTGGAAGATGAGCTTCTCGCTCTGCTTCCTTTGGAAGATGAAGTGCGTGTAATCTCTGCAGTATAAAGAATCTCCGAAGAGCCTAACCCTCAATGAACACTTAAAATAATGACTGCTTCAGTCTTTGTGGGCAAATGGTGATTAAGATTCACACATATTTCTGAGGAAACACTGGACTGGACAATTTAAAGGTTATAAATTTATTATGGATATCTACCTACAGCATGTCCCAAGAGTTACCATACCCTGGGGAAAAGGGAAACTGTAGCTAAATGTACCTTACTTACAAAATGTTCATTACAAAATTTTACCAAATATTCTCTACATGCTGGCCACGTCTTTCTGTACACGTATAAACTCCCCTCTCCCTCTCACGGCAAATGTGTTCCAAGGCTATTGTTATGTTATCTTTTTGATGTACAGAGACTTCTGGAACACCTTGAACTTTTATGAAATTATTACTAAAACACAGCAATGGTTTCATTGTGGTTATTTTTTTAAAAAGAAGAAGCACTTCTTACACCCTATAGCTTTTCTAACAGAATGCCTAAATTTTTGAATTACAAAAGTGTGAGAATTTAATGAAGATTGTGATTGTGGGGCTTATCACAAATTTTAAGTCATGAAGTTATATTTTTGATCCATCACCAGTAAAACGGGCAGAGTTTATTATATTGTAATTTTTTTCCCATCATAACAATATTTTCATTACAGGAAACATTTTTGTTAAAGAAAACTTTGCTTACAGATGTTTGAGTCGTAGTGGAGGAAATGAAGTTTTAAGCTCTGAAATATTATTGTTGCTCAAGTCCAAAGTTTCAAGGGACTGAAACTCTTTCAGATGGTCAGGTGATATTTCAACAATCCTGTTTCCAGCCCTAGAATTAAAGGAAATCACAGATGACAGCGTTAATAGAGAATGGAGAAGAATATTTTCTATTCCTAACTTGTTCCTCAGAAATATGGGAAGTTGATCTTTAAATAGTACTTTTAAAATTTAAACAGACATAATATGGCCCCTTTAAGTCATAAATCATAGCATCAGAATACACGAAAAGCGCTGCTATATAAATACAGGACACTCTGGAACAGTGGTGGGTCTGTAAATGCACTTAAAGATAACTTTGATTTTTTTCTGTATGCCATTTTTCCCAATAATTATTCCTTCTCATTTTATTAAATGTTAGATAACATGCCTAGCACCAAGGTGGCACACCAGGCCCTGCTGAGTTAACCTTATTCCTTCTTCTTGATTTCTACTCTATTTCTAATGCTTGTCTTGAAAAGTACCCCTATTATAGAGGTGCCAATGAATCTGAAACTCAGAATCGGGTGTTTTCTAGAGGCACAGTGAAGAGATCCCTTTTCTTTAAGTGACTGCAAGTTTCAATGCACTGCCATAGTTGTCCATCCCAGGGCATTTCATATTCTCAAAATATTACATAAGAGCACAGAGTAATTCCTGGGTATAATTAGATCAAAACATCCTTTGACATTAGCAGGCTAAATACCAGACCAGAATGTCCAATATGGAAGCCACTAGCCACTTGAGGCTCTTTAAATTTAAATTAACTTAATTTAAATGTTAAAATTTAGTTCCTTTGTCACAGTAGCCACATTTCAAGTAGTCAACAGCCACGTGCGCGTGACAGCCCACAGACCGAACACTTCCATCCCTGTGGCAAGTGCTGGGGACAAGCATTACACTGGGCACCAAATGCAAAACAACAACAATAAAAAAAAAAAAAGAAAAGGATCCACCAAGTCAAAGTTTCTAATAAGTCATCAATACAACAGTTCCCAAGGGGCAAATCAGTGTTAGATGATTTCATCAGAAACAGGAATCAGACACGTGCCAAAGATTTTAATTGTCACAACAGATCAGGTCGTTGGGGCTTTGAGGGCCACCCTTTGGCTGGGAAGTAACGGGTTAAAGTAGAAAGGCTCCTCCCAACCACAGAAAAGGGCTTCTCTTCACCACCCAACAAGCAATGAAAGGATATGAGTGCTCTGAGCAGCACGGCACACACTGGTGTTTCTGTATATAGTGCGCATTTAATCTTCACTTAATGAGAAAACGCAGACGGCGGCGCCCAGATCTCTACAGTGCTTTGAGGTTACTAAGCTCTTTCGCATTTCGGCTGGCAGGTCTCTCACTATCTCAGGAGGTTCGTGAGTGAAGAGTGAGTCCTGCATGTCGTCACAGAGTCCCACGCACTCAGCGCCAGCTGTAAGCGTTACAGTAGTAAGACTCTGTCTCTGTCCCGGGATCTTGCAAAGGGTATGAAATCCAACAATGGTGAGCACCTAGCAGGTACCAAGCCCTGTGCTCAGCGCTTTCCAAATGTTATGCCGTTTAGTCATAACAAAATTTCTCTGGTACAAATAGTAGAACTTTAAACTGGAGAAACCAGGGCTTTTCCCCTAACAAGAAGTCCAAGCATTCCCAAGCCCCCTCCTTCCCTGAGTAAGTCTGGATCGGTCCCAAAGCAATCCCTTAAAGGCTTATTTCATAGAACACAGAGCATCAAAGATGTTCTGGCAATTCTCGCATGGAGATGTGCCTCCAGAAAGGTGTGCTACTTCCCACCTTGCAGAAATACTGAATTTCTGGTTTGAAATTGATGTGGGGATCGACCCTGGCTCTCTGAGCCATCATCACCACCACCAACGCTAAGAGGGTCCCACACGGGGCCCCTCCCAATCTTCCTACGCAGGTGAGGGGGTCGCCCGGGGTCCCCAGGTGCTCGGCATCTAGCAGAGATAGGAGGACAACTCCCAGAACACACGCAAAAGCCAAGTGCTGCTTTCCCCATAAGAAAGCACAAGAGGAGGAGAAAGCCATGGGCTGGGCTGCACATTCTACACTTAAACAACTACAAAGAAAACGTCCCAACCTATCAACCCCTACCCTATGTTATTTTTAAGGACAGTGGAAAAATTGTTTCTTTTCTTTAAAATCCAAGTCATAGAAGGAGGCTAACCCCATTTTTAAAAATAATACTGTAGAAGGTAACAAGCACAGACCACTGTAGATATTAAGAGCAGAACGTGTGATACTAAGAACGTTCCTAAGAAGGGATCAGCAGTCATGAATATCACGCCCCTCGGAGTCCCCCAGAGCCTTACAGACTTTTGTGTAGAGTCAAGTCAGCCATGTCCTCTGATTTTGACCATTTCCCACATCTGGATTCACCAGTGTACAAAGTCCTTGATCTAGCTGTGAGGTACAGAGGGATGCGAGCGAGACAATTAGTCGAATTCTAGGTCCCGGAGACAGATTCAGTTCAGGAGACGTGCTGCAGGCCTCAGGGTCAGGGTGTGTGGGCCACATAAAACCACACTTTGGGGGACAAAAATTTTCCTTCAATGCATGGCCCAAATGTTTGCATTACCAGGATGTCTTCCACAAGCACTGGAAGAACCCTGACAAGGCCAAGTACCCCGGTCTCCACCACCCTGGCCCCCAGTCAGCCACTATCTCCTTTCAGAGTCAGCAGCTGGCTTCAGTCTCCAGGCTGTCTGAGGTAAGCACAGCTACGCTCATATTAACAACAAAAACCACTCAGCCATTTTTTTTTTGCAATAAATGGAGAAAATTAGTTTTGGGGGGGAAGGAGAGGGAGGCTCACAGGAATCTATCACGTTGGTCAAATAAGGCTACCAGTTAGATAACAGACCATACAATCTTTGGTTTATATATTCATTTGCTTATAAGGTAATTATATTCATTTGTTTATAAGGTATTAAAACTGCCAATTACTTGAATGACGAATAAAATTTTCCTTGCAGTAAAAGTGTGCTCCAGCCAAAGCCAGCAATTTCCTGAGCTGCTCACCTCCTAAATTGCAGTGTGAAAGTGCTCAGTTATAGACACGGCGTGCACAGGGCCCTCTTTGTCAGCACGGCTGCCTCGCACAAAAATCCCTCACAACTGCCAGAATAACAGCCCCTGTATCACAAACACGTAAATCTGTCCTAATGGAACGGAATTAAATCCAAACACCAATTTCTTCTTAGCTCTTGGACTAACTGGCAAATAACCACCTGATACGCACCAGTTTAAAACAAACAAATAAACAAAAAGCCCCTTGCTTGGTATCCTGAAAGAAGGTTTTTTAAAAAAGAGTCAACTACCTTAAAACACTAGATTAAAAAAATGTATTTTATCAGTTTAAAATCCTCAGGACAAACATTTCGTGAAGTGGGTTGCAAATATACACCTCTAGAAGACAAAGATTCCATTCAACTCCAGCTTTTTTTTTTTTCCCAAATATGGATAAATGTCAAAACTGATCAACACCTTAAAAGCACTGCAGTTAGGGCAGCGCCTGTGGCTCAAGGAGTTGGGCACTGGCCCCATATACCGGAGGTGGTAGGTTCAAACCCAGCCCCAGCCAAAAACTGCAAAAAAAAAAAGAAAAGGGCAGCACCTGTGGCTCATCTAGTAGGGCGCCGGCCCCATATACTGAAGGTGGCAGATTCAAACCCGAACTTGGGAACTGCAAAACAAAAAAATAGCTGGGGTTGTGGCAGGCGCCTGTCGTCCCAGCTACTCGGGAGGCTGAGGCAAGAGAATCACTTGAGCCCAAGAGTTCGAGGTTGCTGTGAGCTGAGTGATGCCACGGCACTCTACCGAGGGCGATAAAGTGAGACTCTATCACTCCAAAAAAAAAAGGCACTGCAGTTAGTATTTTCGACAGGTAACGTGCAGTACTTGAACAAATACAAAACTGTGACTACCTTTCTCCCGGACTTTGCTAATGTGAAAATGCCACCTTTCCATTGTTCAGACACACAGGACGGTGCTGAGGGCTGGAAGGTGTTTCAGCCTCCTGCAAATCTGTCTCAGAGACAAGGGATATTTTGGTCTTGTGTTTGTTGATAGTACAGGAAGTTCCACGGTCAAATCACTGCTGAGGTGAAATATAATTAGTCCCTTGGGGACACACAGACCTGGGGGCTTGGTTGGTCAGGAACACAGATGGTTCCCTCAGGCTTCCAAGATGCCACAGGAAAAACAGGAGTCCCAGGTATTTCAGCCTTGGCTTCTAAGGCCCAACAATAATGGTCTCATTCTCTTGCCAATTGCATGTTCCAGCCAACTGTGCCAAATACTTCTACAACGCAGAGGCGAACACGGCTTACCATGTTCACCTGGTGGTATTTACTCAGCGAGCTGGAGACGTAAGAATGAACAAGATGTTGTGGTCCTTGTCCTCACAGAGCTTAAACGTTGAAGAGGGGCAAAGCAGGCCAGGGGGAGAGGGCAACAGTGTGACAAGTGTCCAGAGAAAGGAGGAAGGGCAGGCGGTGGTGGAATGGACAGATTGCCAGAGGGCGGAGAGGGATGCACAGGAAGGAGCTGGGACTAGGGGACACGACCCCGCCCTGGGGAGAGAGAGGCTGCCCCGTTCTAGGCAGAGCTCAGGGCAGAGCACAGCGTAGCTCTTCCCTTGGGGAAAGGAAGGAAAGGCTTGATGGCTGCGGGACAGAACACGTGGGTGGGGAGTGGAGACGGCAGCAGCTTCGGAGTGAGGCAGCTGCAAGGAGAGGACAGGAGTCCAAGGGGGCCTGCACACCACTCAGGGGAGCGTGCACGTTGCGTGTGAAGCACCACCCTCCCTCTGGTTTCCAGAGCACAGCCTGTGCGAATTTTCTCGTCCCTCGACATACATACAGCACTGCAGCCTCTGGCCCCGGGGACCACGGTCAGCGCTGCGGGAGTCTCCACTCACTGTTCCCACTGCATCTTGTGATTCTAATCTGGGGGGCCTCCGAAGGCATGGGGTGCACACTGGGTTCCGCTGGCACTCAGGTGTGAGGCGCTAGTGACCAGAGAAGCTCCAATCTGGCAATTTAACGTGTCTGTGGTCACTAAGAAGATGGGTAAGTGTGGAATTCTCACACGTAAAAACTGCTGGTTTGTTCTGATACGTGAGCAACTGCTCTAAAAATAAACCTGGATTAAATAGCTCATATCCACAGTAAATAGAACTGAACTTGGTGGCAGGAGCACTCGGTCTGACTATGACTGTGATCTCAAGAAATCATTCAGTGTCTCTAAAGAACCTTCATGCAGTCTTAAGTGGAGATACATGGGGACACTTGATTTCCAGAGTTGGACAGGAGAACCACACAGGGGAATATTCTTTGTTAGAGAGAAACCAAAATATCAGGGTTTTTCACTCAAATTCCTGAGCCAATCAAAGGTTAGCTTCTTGATGAATAAAAAAATAGGTCAATAGTTTCAGCTGTCTCCTACTAAGATAACAGCCTAAGGCCTTGCAGCTGTGCCGCGTAAGGACCAGCAATCTGGGCGATTTAGAGAAAGTGTCTGCTCACCACATTATCCTTTTAGAGAGAATGTGTGCACTGCAATTTAATGTGAAACCATTTTGTATGTGCTTGCGATGCTACCTTTTCTTAGAATGTATTGCTCTAACACACCCTTAAATCCAGTTCTGTTATTGCAACTAATAAACTGCTGAATCTGTGGTCAGACCATACAAACAGCCACCGACCAAGCATATTAAAGGCACTGACGGTACCGTTGGCCTGGCCCCAAGGACATACTCATTTCTAAATGTAACTTGCAAACAAGCAGGTTAGCACCATTTATGAAGGAATTACAAGTTGCTAAAGAAAACACTACATTTTGCAAACATATTAAAGATCACTTTTACTTCCAACAATAATCCCTACCTCCCTGTAAAAAAAACAAAAAGAAAAAACAAAAAACAAGTTTTCTTGAAAACTACCTTGGCTGGAATAAATAACATTCTCGTCACATCAGCTTCTTTTAACAGAAAGATTTGGCAAGCAAAGAACCTCTTCCAGATACAGATAAAAATAAACTGTCTCTGCTCATCTCTTTTCTGAAAAGATACTTAAGAAGTTTCATTAAAAGAATACATGTTCAGACGGGTCCGCTGGTACTGTGGCATCAAAGACTAAAGCCATTTGGAGGAAATGTTTGCAAGGAGACAGATTCTTGATTAAGAATTAGTGATATTAACCAGCAAAAGAGCCATGGTGTATGGAGCAAAGAGCCAGTTTTTCTAGCTAAAGGTCAGGTCAACAGAAACAGAATGATCTTTTGGATCATAAACATGGGAAGATGGCCATATTTTAATCAGAGATGCTAGAATAATCAGGTTCCTACTCACATGCCAGTCATAACATAGGTTAAAAACAGAAGGAGACCCGTGAGCTCAGTGTGGTGGTGCACGCCGCGCCTACAGTCCCAGCTACTCTGGAGGCTGAACCGGGAGGATCGGGCGGGCCTAGGAGCTGTAGTCTAGCCTGGGTGAGACCAGTTCTTGGGAAAAGAAAAGAGAAACATTATGTGTAGCAGCCCATATAGCCTATGGCTAGGAGGAGTGAGAGTTATAAGAAATACCTATATAGCTCAATAATGGAACACCTTGGTGAGGGGGGCATGAAGAGGGATTTAGCTCTCCTAACAGGCATGAGCGCTCGCGAGATGAGAGCAGAGGTGAATTGGCAGTCTCTACACCTGTGGTGTGGAGAGGCACGAGATCAGCCTTATATTAGGCTGGAGGAGAAGGCAGTCGGGAGCATGCGCATTCTATCACGGACCCGCTTACTCTGACTCTGTCTCCTCTCCTGCCTGCAGAACGCCAGCACCGCGTCTCTCTGCCGAAGATCACCAAGCTCTACTAAAGACTAAGATCTATCTATTCTAAGACTGCTTTACTCTCTCATAGACTATCTCTGGCTCTCTCTTCCGTCAGCTAAAGTAAAGCCGTCAGGCACCTAAGAGAAACTGTTCCTGAGCAAGGTAGCTTAGTGGTCCGCGTCCGGAACCTAGTTAAGCGGGGCCGGAGACCTGGCCAGTCCTGGGCTCCGACACACACAGGTCAAAAGCCCATTCATACCACAGGCAAAATAGCCCTTCTTTGATCTCCAAGTGTAAATTCAACCTAGTCCTTTATGTAAACAGAAATTTAAAAGCAAATTCCAGAACATGATAGAAAAGACACTGAAATATTTTAATCTGAAATAATTTATATACAATGAAAATGGACTCTACTTGGATTTAGTAAAATTTTCTAAGTTCTCTCTACCTCCCTTTTGAGGCACAGGTCTTCTGCAGTCATTTCCACATGTCAGCCCGGTGCCCCCGTTACACAATGAGGCTGAGTCTGCCCAGGAGCCTGGGGTTACTGGAGAGCGCAGAGAGCCTGCAATGGATTCATCTTTGGTTCCTCAGAATTCTGGTTTAAATGAATAGGTTCGAGATCCTCAAGTGTTCTTGATCAGTCTAGAAACTTTATTGATTCTTTTTTTGGGACACAGTCTCACTCTGTTGTCCTGGGTAGAGTGGCATCACAGCTCACAGCAACCTAAAAGTCTTGGACTTAAGTGATCCTCCTGCCTCAGCCTCCCATGTAGCTGAGACTACAGGCATGCATCACAATGCCCAGCTAACTTTTCTAGTTTTTAGTACACACAAGATCTCACTCTTGCTCAGGCTGTTCTCGAAATCCTGAGCTCAAGGGATCCTCACGTCTTGGCCTCCCAGACTGCTAGGATTATAGGCGTAAGCCATTCTGCCTTTAGTCTAGAAATGTTAGACCAGCTTTAGATTGGCCCATAGGATTTATCTGAGCTGCTGCTCAAGATACAAGTGTACATCCAAAAACAGTGTGCCCTGCACACCTACAGCCAGAAAGTGTAAGCAGAAAACCGGTGATGCCCTACATCAATCAACTTGCTAAAATAAGATCTCTTTGATACAGTAATTCAAACTACAGTCTCCAGATAGATTTTGACTCAATTCTGGTTCTGTGTCTTGATGTGATGAGACCTTGATTTTCTCAACTGTAAGCGGAGAAAAATGGAATGAAAGAATCTTTCCCAGCTCTAGTGAGTTGTGATTCTAGACATGAACGACAAACACAGCCAATGACCCTAGTGACCGCTAGAGGCGTCACACCCTGCTCTGTGTGAAGCCCAGCCTCTCCCGGAACCCAGGAACCCAGCCTCCCTCGGGGGGTGGGGGGAGTTCCTCCCCTCTCTTTGCAGAGCCGCACAGCCCGGCCATGCCGCCTTCTCTTCCTCAGCTTACACTCCTCATTTTCCAGGGGCATGGCTTCCTCTAGCTCCAAGAAACCTTGCATAAAAGGTGATTCTGTTTGCTTGTGTCCAGAAATGTCTTTATAGGACGGACAGTTTGGGTGCGTGCGGGGGTTTAGATTATTAACGGGATCAATGGAATTAGGGATTATTCACAGGATTTAATGACACAGGTTTACATTCTCACAATACTCATAGATATAGGTCTGGGAGACAAACTTCAGCATACAACAGAACTGGAGGGTGGGGAGTCTTGAAGGCCAAATCCCTGAGCCCCACTCCTCCAGGGCTTGTTTTCGGGGATCTGGTGCCACCTGGGAAGCTGCCTTTCTAGCAAGTTCTCAGGTGGTGCTAGGAGCACAGGGGATCTGCTGTGTGGTTCCCACCTCTCGAGAGCTTTTTTCTCTTCGTTCCTGTTTCTGAGAAAGTTCTTCAGCTTTCCCCAACACTTCTACCACCTTTGAAAGTATCTGCCATATTTCTAATTCTGCCTCTGAACACTCCTCTGAACTACCCTTCCACCGTGCTTTTCTGCTTTGCCGCACACGGCGCCTTCTCTGTTTCCTCCAAGGGTATCAGTTGTGTCTCGAGGGGCCCTTCTCCTTCCATTCTCTCTCATTCTCTTTCTTCCTCTGTTGCAGATTCTGACTTTGTTAGAGACATCTCCAAAAGCCTGCTCACTGGCTCTTCAATCCTATTTAGTGGACAGCACCAACTGCTCACTCAGGGCTGCATGCGGTGTGTGCCGGGTGGACGGTGAGTCGCAGGACAGGTGACCAGGAGGGACCTATTTCAGGAAGGGCTATTTCTGTGGGTCTTACCTCTCAAATCCTCCCGTCTCCATGGCTGTCAGCATCTAGCAGCAGGGAAGGCTACAAGGGAAATACGTGGAGAGGAGGGGCTGCCAGTGTTCAGACTGGACTAATTCCCCAATTCAGAAGATGCGCCCTCGGTCCCCTCCCCTGCACAGCCAGGCCCCTGGTCTGAATCCGAGACTTCCTGTCTGAGATCTTCTGAAAATGAACTTCCACTCCTCTGCGTGGAGGGGGAGGGGGTATGGCTGGGCTTTGAGCTTTGGAGGAGAAACCTAAAGTCTGATTATGAATACTTCTTTTACCTACTCCGCTTTTAGTCCTACTCTGCACTCCCACTGTTATAAATTCTGAATCCCTGAGGCATTCTGAGATTCTGCAGCACACACGGGTAGGTGGACACACGGACGGACACACAGACACACAGGAGCAGGTGGACACACACAGAGGGGCAGGTGGACACACACAGACACACGGGGGCAGGTGGACACACACAGACACACGGGGGCAGGTGGACACACAAAGACACACGGGGGCAGGTGGACACAAACACGGGGGCAGGTGGACACACACACACACAGGGGCAGGTGGACACGGACCACACACACACACACACACACACACGGGGGCAGGTGGACACACACAGACACATGGGGGCAGGTGGACACACACAGACACACGGGGGCAGGTGGACATGCACAGACACACAGAGGCAGGTGGACACACACACAGGGGCAGGTGGACATGCACAGACACACAGAGGCAGGTGGACACACACACAGGGGCAGGTGGACACAGACCACACACACGGCTTGCTGTGTTTCAGGATTAACTATTGTCTCCCTCTTTTAAGTCAGTTATAACTTACCAACTTGCCACCTACATTTTTATGGCATCTTTCATTTGGACTGTATCCTCTCTCTGTGTTATTTCTCTTTGTTCTTGTTGGTAGGTGCTGATTTTATTCCTTAACTTTCATTTTAAGGGGATTTTAGAATGAGTAGATTGAAAACGAATGTACTCAGACCACCACGCTTAATAGGAAGTCTTTAATAGAAGTTCAATCTGTGAATAAAAACAGTTTTTCTTCAAAAACCAAAATAAAACCTTCCTTCAAGGCTCAGAACCTGTAGCTCAAGCAGCTAAGGCACCAGCCACATTCACCAGAGCTGGGGGTTCGAATCCAGCCCAGACCTGCCAAATAATGACAACTACAACCATAAAAAAAAAAAAAATAGCCGGGCGTTGTGGTGGGCACCTGTAGTCCCAGCTACTTGGGAGGCTGAGGCAAAAGAATTGCTTAAGCCCAGGAGTTGGAGGTTGCTGTGAGCTGTGATGCCACAGCACTCTATCGAGGGCGACAGCTTGAAGCTCTGTCTCAAAAAAAAAAACCTTCCTTCAAAAAAAATCACCATAATTCTTTTTACTGAAGCACCTTCGAATTAGATTTGTGATTTGTATAAGACTTTAACAAAAATTTTGCATCTATAAAAAATTTGCACTTAATGATAACAGAAACGAGTGCTTCGTTTTTGTTCTGAACCTCAATAGTCATCAGAGACAGGACTAATTCTGTTTGAACACATCCAGTTAAATTAATCTTATTTTGTGATATGGTTCACGGCTCAATGGACTAGGAACATCACAGTCACATGATATCTTGATTCCACCCAAGTATTTAACCTGTCCTTGAGAATAAGAACTAGGAAGTAAAAATAAGTGGTGACAATGATCACAGGGGTGGGTGAGTTCATACCCCTTGGCTTTTTTCACAGACTGGCATTGACCTTCGGGGTAGTCGGGGGGGAGGTGGGGAGCTCTCATGAGCTTGCTTGTCGCCCTGTATTGTGAACTCAAGTGCAGAAGCCACAGAACTAATAAAGTTTAACGAAGCTATCAGATGAATCATGACCCCAAACCTCTCAAAGTACTAAAACAATAGTCTGGAAGCAACACAAAAGTCAAGCTGGGGTAACAACAGTGTTTTGAATTTTTTTTTTTTTTGTAAAGACAGAATCTCACGCTATCGCTCTCCGTAGAGTGCCGTGGCGTCACACAGCTCACAGCAACCTCCAACTCCTGGGCTCAGGCGATTCTCTTGCCTCAGCCTCCCGAGTAGGTGGGACCACAGGTGCCCGCCACCACGCCCGGCTCTTTTTCTGTTTTGCAGTTTGGCCGAGGCTGGGTTTGAACCCACCACCTTCGGAATATGGGGCCAGCGCCCTACTCGGTGAGCCACAGGCGCTGTCCACAGTGTTTTGAATTTTTAATCAAGCACTTTTACAAGGCCTTTTTGCAAGTAATTCTTATGAAAATGACAACGAACTGAGGAATCTCAGCTGACCACAGATTCAGTAAGAGCCAATAATACAATGTGGTGCCTAAAATGTTAACATAATCATATAGTTCAGTGCGTCTCAACCTTCCTAACGCTGCGGCCCTTCAATACAGATCCTGCGGATCGCACCCCACAGGTTGAGAACTGCTGATATAGTTCATGAACGTCTAGTATTCTGGTGCAGAGAGGCGGCCGCACGCTGCGCTGTGTAAGTCAGACCACACCTCAAACGTCTTGTCCTGGGCCCCATAAATCACGCTGTGTGCGCCAGGCAGGTATCGAGGGGGAGACCTGCACGTCTGTATGCCTGATCTGTGCATGGCCGTCCAAATATAAAGTAAATTAAAAATTCATTCAGTACTATTCAGCAACAAGAAAAGATGGAGACGTCACACCTTTTGTGTTTACCTGGATGGAATTGAAATGTGCTCTTCTTAGTAAAGTCTCACAAGAATGGAAAGGCAAGCATCCAATGTACTCGATACTAACACGAAACCAGTATATGAACAACTTCACACCCAAACGGAAGAAAAGCACAGGGATATCCGAGTGAGAGGGAGGGAAGGCGCCAGGACAGTTGGTGGGCTCTCAGCTCACGTGTGTGACAGGAGGGTGTTCAGCACACCCCAGGGGAAGGGCTGCAGTGCAACTTGAACTTTACCTTAGAGGCAAAAACAATGTAACCCAGACATTCACACAAAAAATGCCATTCTTCAGTCTCACCAGCCACATTTCACATGCTCGCCGTTCACGTGTGTCGTGGCTGCGTGGCGCACAGCAGACACAGAACATTTCCGTCATCACAGAAAGTGCCACCAGATCACACTGGGGACGGTCGGGAATGAGAACAGGAGCCCTGAGAAGGAAAGGCTGGAAGAAAACCTTTTATTTTGAGGCTTGTACTATTATCATGCAGACGACGGAGCAAAGTCATACTCCCGGGTACCCAGAACCAACCAGGACCACGGGCAGCAGGTGCAGCGGGGCCGGCTCAGCTTAACACACTGAAGAGGAAAAGTCCACGCAACGACAGCTGGTCACTCTGGAAAGGCTCCTCACCAAGAACGAGCTTTTGTCCCTGGAAGTGATTCGGAGGAGGGAGGTCGGATAACCTTCCTTCTAGGGACTGTTCTATAGAAGGAAAAAACTTCTCTTCCCAGTTACCAGGGTTGTGCGTGAACACTCAAAACCAATAAAAATTGGGCCACCACCAATTTTGTCACTTGGTGCTGGGATCACACAGCAACAAGTGACTAAACTCAAAAGCCATCTGATTTTCTCTAAAACAAACTATTTTCATTATTCTTCTATTCCATAATAGGCATTATTATATAAAAGTGGCTACAACTGCTCATGCATAGTAAAACTGACTGTCCCAGAGTGTAGACAATGTTTATCCTGTGCTGTCTGGTACTTGCAACATAAACGTTACCTTAATATTCCATTCCGCCTTCGACCCCGCTCCAGAGACTGCTCTATCTACTGGATACAGCTATTTGGAGAGGAAGGGAGACAGCCAGGCAGGTGATTTTAAGTGCTAGAAAGGAGATGTTTATATTTATAATTGCCTTTCCTTTCATGTTTTAAATTTAGCACTTAAGCAACTCTCAGCCAAAGGAAGAAGAGGGGTGCTCGTTAGAGCTGTTTCATTGTTTTGGTCTCTTCACCAAAGTAGAGTCCTGCACCTCTGGCCTGTGGAACACAACAGAGAAACCAAAATAAGGAGCAGGAGCATGAAAAGCACCCAGGCTAAGATGGACGCAGGCTGAGTCTTGTCATCCCCATCGTGAAAAGCAGCTGGCTGGAACTGCACTGCTGTCTGTCCTGGCAGAACACGTCTTACTGGGCACAGGGAAGCCTCTCGGCAGACAATGTACCTGAGACTTCAAAGCAGCAATCTGAGACACCTGGAAGGAAGTTGAGGGAGGGAACGAGAGAGAGAATGGTGTAGCTGCAGGATAAATATTGGCCCTGCAGGAGTTTTTGAGTGGTGAGCTGTACTGCGAGGTCAAGTCGAGGGAGTGGGGGCCTTTCATTGGCTTTAACAAATACCACTGAAAAAAAGTGGCCCGATGTTCACTGCTCTACCAAATCTAACATGTTACTTTGGAAAAACCAAGTTTTATAAAGGAAAAGAATGTTATGGTGTATGCGAAAGGCAGGCACAAATAGTTACATATCTATTAAATAATGTTTAATAACTATGGCTGTATTAATTTGGACCAAGCCAACATTCATTCATTCACCCAACAAACAAGTACTGAGTATCCACCGCGTACCAGGCACTGTGCTGCACGGCAGGGTTACAATGGGGACAAAAACAGACATCAGCTGAGTTTTGTGAAATGACATTTTGGTGGAGGAAACAGACATTAAAGAATAACAAACATACAACTGAAAAATGTATCTATATAAGAGAGGAGATACACAAGTGTACAGGACACAAGTGAACACACAAGTGAACCAAGTCTGATTCAGAAACAGTTGGGGGAGGCGTATTCTAGGCATGGGGAAAGCACAGGAACCTGGGGTGGGAACAAGCTGGGACATTCAGGGGCTAAGCAGTGATTCCAGAGACCGCTCATGGGCACAGAGGGCACAGACCATCCTTGAGGATTCTGCTCTTGAACTAAGAGCCCTGGGGAACCAGTGAAGGGTTCAGGGAGCCATGCAAAGGATGCCAATTTGCATTTCCATAACATCTGTTCTAAACTGAGGATTGAAAAACTTCCCAAGATGTATTCTGGGGACCAGCTTATGATAAAATGAGAAGATAAACCTACAAAAGTGTTTGTCACAAATACAGGTCTGTGTAAACTCCTTTTTATGTGCAAATCATACATAAACATTTCGAAATCTAATAAAAAAGACAACTTATCACATTAAGATACTCGTGTGTTCATTCTGTAAGACTTGAGCCTCACCAGCTTTACTTCCACTAAACATGGTGTCCGGCTTCTATGTACTGGTGAAGGTTGGAACCTTCTGCTGTGGTTTCAATATCTATCCTCTCCAAAACTCATGTTGAAATGTAATCCCCAATGTAACAAAACTGCAGCTGGGGCCTTTAAGGTGTGCTTGGGTTAACAGGTTAATCCTGGGAATGGGACCAGTGGCCTGCTAACGAGGAGGAGATGTGAGTGAGTACGCTCAGCCTGCTCCACCTCAGGCCTCCGTGCTGAGTCCCCTCTACCAAGAAAGCACTCATCAGACATAGCCCCTTAACCTTGGACTTCTCAGCTTCCACAACTATCTAAGAAATATATTTTTCCTTGTAAATAAATAACCCAGTTCCAGGCATTCTGAGATGCAAACATTTGTTATAAGCAACAGAAAACAGACTCAGACGCACTAATACATTGTCCTTTATATGGGAAAAAATGGCATCACTGCGTTTATCTGTATCAAGACAGCAAACATTTTAGAACATATGGACTGGACACGGCTTGTGTCCCCTGAATCAAAACAGCTCCCCCAAACCTCCAGAAACCTAAGCTCTAACTTTGGCCAGTGCTGCTCCTCAACTTAATTAATACGACAAACCAATGACCTCTTTTCCAATATTGACCTATAAAGGTTTTGGTTTTAAACGAAAGCTAACAACTATTTAAGACTGCACAGCTACAAAGTTACCCAAATCCATCACCACTTCAAAATGTACACTGATGTAATACTGGCCGTCCCTATAGGCAGTTTTACCTCTGAGCTGCAAACTCATTAAAATATCTATCTTGTTTTTAAAGTTGAGCATGATGAATTATTTAAATAAAGTCTTATGAATGAAATTCCCACTACTATGGTACTGGGTTCAGCATTAACAGAGCAGGGCAGATCAGTGGCTGCTCGTTCAGCTCCAGCCTGCTCACGACCCACATGTCAGCGCCCCACGGCCAACACGCCTTTGTGAAAGCAGAGATGCGGCCCCAGCACACAGCAGGGTTCAGGGCGCAGAACAGCTCCAGGCATCTACAGATAACAGGTATTTGGCAAGTCAGAACTTTACGTATTTGTGGCACTTGAGTTTGAAAATGAACATTGTTTAGTGCCTATTCTGGAAACAGGGAGAACAGCAGGTTCTGTGTTTATGTGAAGGCATTTCATGCCTCTGCTTTACAAAAAAAAAAAAAAAAAAAATGCTTTAACAGCTGCCCAAACCTACAAACCACCTGAGCATGGAAGAAGCTTCCGGAAGGGACCTGCCAAGTCACCCAGGTTTCCTCCGTGCCCCACCTGGCCTTCCCTGGTGCTCCAGGGGCCCTGAAGCCCAAGCAGGGCACAGGCCAGCTGCGCCCACCCTCCCAGCAGCGCCCCCCGTGCACCATTCGCCTTCTGTCTCCGTCCGTCTTGCTCAGAGTCCCCTGAGAGCAGAAACCAAGTGCTGTTCAACTCTGTCCCTACACGTTGCACATAGTAGGTCTCCTGAGCCCTTCCAAATATCCCCCTTAGAAGTCCACGAGCCCCCAGGCTACAAACGTTGTTCAGTGATTAATCCTAACTGTGCACCCACCTAGGTTTTTGGAACCACTTGAAGAACGCAGAAGTTTTCCCACAACTTCACCCTAATAAAAGTGCTCTCTCCCTCCCTCATCCATCCCTGCCGCACGGTGTTTCTAACTCCCGCCCTCTCGTGACCCTCCCCACTCAGGAATCCACCTGGCCCACTGCCTGGGCCTATGCGGCTCCGCCAGGCCCACCGCGACGCAATCCCGGCAGCCGCTGCTCCCCCGGCACAGCCCTTTCATGTACACGGGGCCATCTGATCCCCACCGGAACCGCAGGGGAGAGGGCACACATCTTACGCTGCTTTTACAGATACACAAAGAAGAGCTAATTAAGTCTATCTAAGGTCAGACAGGTCATTCGTCTGGTGAGACAAGACCAAAACCCGCGTGCCCAGGCCCAGCTCAGGGCTCTCTCCCACTCCCCCAGCCTGGAGCCCCTCTCCTCCTTCTAATCCCTAATGAGTCTGAGCCAAGTGCCTGAGACTGACCTCACTGCCCAGGGATAGAGAGCTCAGCAAGACACGAGTCCGCCCTGAAATGAGATGTGATAAATGCCACTGGGGGCCACTTGTGCTGCACTTGTGTGAGTTTCAAAACCAGATAAAAGAAACATTGTCAGGCTTCTCAGAACTCTACAGTAACTGCAGTTGCCACCACATGAACTGCCAGTGCTGCCCACCAAAGTACTATCCTCTGTAGCTCCCGATGTCATCAGAGGCCTGCGGGCGAGTGTGGCTCACACTGTCCTGCAACCCTGAAGCATCTCCAACCAGGAGGACGCCTGATGATGGGGCCACGGCTCCAGCACCACGTTCCAAGGCAAGCAGGTGGGGGAAAGCTTCTGTCATCAACACGCCCTTGAAGATCCCGCAAAACACCAGCAAAGTACTTTACACAAACAATCTTCCTCCATCTCAGGGAACCCAACATGGAAGGTTTTCCTTCAGTGTGGGGAGAATCACCTGTGTGTGTGCAGACACACACGTGTGGTCATGGTATTTAGTATTTTGTTCTCTGAATTTGTAGCCCACGACCTGATGAAGTAGTTTCCAAGTGTGAAGGGCAAAGGGGCTGAGAACAATCTGTATCTCCAAACACCAAAGTCACCCTCAGTGAGCTGAGATAGTCAAACTTAGACAAATGGGAAAGAGGGTTTTCACTGCCCACCTCCCAGGTGGCTCCAGGGAAGGTACTCACCAGCTGGAGAGGGGAGATGAACCCTCGTGTTACCTAAATTCTTCTCTTGTTCTTTTATTCTTTTTAGTCATTACTGTTAAATTTATTATTTAATGTTTATTGTTATTATTTTACCAAGCATGTATAACTAGCGTGAGTTAAGGGAAACACAGGTATGCCATCTCCACTGTAAATCTTCAGCCACTGGTTTAGATGAGCAGCCCTGTGCAAATTATACTATGTACACGTGGCTGTTGCAGGAACATTCCTTGGTTCATACACTAACTAAGCACTGACTCTATGTAACATGCCTGCAGTAAGTGTCATACACGGTGACCTCAAAACATCCAAGGAGAGAAAGACACAACCATTTCACTACAGGGTGGAGGATTTATAAGGTGCAGTGGGCGTGAGCAGGACGGGGAGGCCCAGTGGCATAACCCCAGCCCTCGACACACAACTCTCCTGCCTCGCTCCCTGCAGGCCTGAACCAAGGATGGCCCTCCTGCACCCCCAGTGAAAACCATAAGCCCCACCCAGGCTACACTCTCCCTGCCCTTCTTCCCCGGCACCTGCCCCCTTCTCACCACATCTCACTTCATCTGCGTCTTTCTCCTCCCACCAGGCCACCAGCCCTGGGAGGCCAGGGGTTCTGTCCGTTTTGCTCCCGGCTGCGTCCTGGCCCTGGGACAGCACCCTGCTTCCTGTGAGCACAGCAGAGCTCTCTGAACCCTCTCTCCTCTTTTCCCCCAGGCATTTATCACAAATGGGTGTTGGTTTTGCTCTGAAAGTATGTTTTACGTAGTTTTCTCTTCCCCCTCACCAGAATGGAAGCTTCACAGAAGCAGTTTGCTTTTGCACTGCTGTGTCCCCAACACTGCCAAGAGAGCCTGGCGCACAGTAGGTGTTCAATAAATTTGAGGCGAGTGAATCTTCGTCATCATCTTCACAGATCACATCACCTGTATTCTCTCTCCAGCTCCCTACAACCCCTGGGAGACAGGCACTATTATTCTCATTTCACAGCTGAAAAGACAGAGAGGCGACAACTTGCCCAGGTCACACCTGTGGCAGGGGGTAGACCCAGCAGTTCATCCCAGGCCGTCCGACTCGAGCTCTGCTTCTACACACTGTGCTATGGACGTATGTGGAGCTGTGCTGTAGCACAAGGCCGCCTGGCTCCTGGACTGCAGTGTGGCCTAATGATGTCCCCCTCCAGCCCATCCTCCTGACACCTCCAGGCGTTCTCGACACTCAAGCCAGGGTGACATTTCCACACAGCACATCTCATTGCCTCACTCTGCTTTAAATCTCTGATAGCTTTCTACTTCTACTAGCAGAGCACATGATTGGGGACCCTTGCAGCACAGGAAATCGATATTTACAGTAACCTCATCGGAATGAAGATACGTCAACTCTGGAAAATGACAGGCCATAAAGAAAATGATGGACGTGGGAGAAATGCTCTGCCTTTGAGATAATAAAGTGAAAAGGCTTATTTGATTATGATACTGAACCTATCAGCACCTCCAGAAGTGTTTACACGGTATCTGATGAGAGTCAGCAGGGTAGAGGATGTGTGAATGAACGCAGCAGGGCCCCCCAACACCCGCTTCTCTAGGGAGGGGGTCAGGGAAGCCACTTGTTTAATAAGTATTCTCAGTGCATCAGGCACTAGCCTAGACGTTTCCACTCCAGGACACAGGTGAGTCCCTGCCCACCGGGAAACACTGTGTAAACTACGAGTATTAAGGATAAGACACAACTAGCTCTGCTTAATAACCAGTAAGGCTCCTTTGTTCCATGGTCATGTTGCACGCCTCGAGCTTCCCAAACCCAGGCCACAGGGTTCAAAAACTGTCCAATGCTTGAGAGCAGGACATTCCACACTATGGGAAGCCAGAACCAGCACAGTGAGGGGTAGGGAGCTGGGGACCTCCACGTCATGGGGCCCTCCAGATCCCCAAGTGCTGCCTCTCAACCGAATCCAAATGCACACTAGTTATTACTTTATTAAAAGGATTTACTCTGAAAAATTCGGATGCAGTCAAATGGCTGCACTGAAGGATGAAGAAGGCCACATGAGGCTCCAAGGCTGCAGGTGCTCCCACCCCATACCGTCTTGCCACAGCTAGGAAACTGTGAGACAGACACACATACGCGCGCGCCGTTACCCCAGCACACTGGTGGACTTCTGAGCTAGTTCACTGTGATCCCTACAAAGATTACAGAAGAGCTTTTTCAACGGGATGTCCGTGAGCGTCCACCCACCCTCTCAACTCCCTGGCACTTGACCAGGTTTCCTGGACGTGATCAGAACTGGTCCCGCACTAAATCCACTTCTGGACAGGGGTTGCCGTTTGACCCAGTGTCAGTTCCTGACTCCTACAGCTAGGGGAGGACGAAGGCTGTGCAGAAACCGCCCTCTCGGCCCCCGGCCCCCCCGGCGGAGCGGCCCCCACAGCACAGGACTGAGCTCCAACAGTAAGTCGTAGGGCTAAGATTCCAACTAATTTTTTTCTATTCCTTAACACACGTTTTTAAACTAACACCTGCAAATAACCCAGAGAAATGCTTTTCTCTACAAAAAGTAAAAAAGAAAAAAAAACAAAACAAAACTTAATAAAAGTCAGACAGTCCTGAAAACGACACTGCAGGACAAGGGGGTGAACTGCGGGGCTGTAGCAAGTTTCCCGTCTGAGTCATGCTACGGGGTTTCGCAGATTTTTTTTCTGAAATCTTGGAAATGTGTTTAAGAACTGATTTTCAGCTCTGATTATTTTCAAATGCTTCTCCATAAAAGAAAAAGTTCTGCCCCACACAACTCAGAAATTGATAGTGCTTCAGGAACAACGATTGTGCACTGTGACAGCCAAAGTGGGGCCTGAAGGAAAAAACAAAGCAGCGACAGGAGAAAACCACCTGAGAGGGAAACCCTCCAAGTGACGACACAGGGACGGGAGCCATTTTCACTCTTCATGTAGAATGACCAGGCCCAGCACGTGAATTACTCTTGACAGAGTCCAGGTAATCGAAGTAACAAATCCAAGCTGTTATTATATGAGATGAACAAAACAGTCACTGGTCAGAAGCAGTGACTGCAACAGATGAAAGAGAAGAAAGTGAGATTATTCAGGCTGATGGGATATTCAGCACTCTCTGAAACGAAGCACAAAGTCAATGAGCTGAAGAGTTCAAATTGTGAAGGTTTCTAACTTTCCAGACACCATCCTAGCTTTCTAATGATAAATCACAGCTTTAAAGCATACAAGTACTATGTTATTTATTTTTAATAGACTTTTCTAACTTCCTCCTAAGCTCTTAAGCTTTCAACTCTATACCATGCCCAAGAAGGGGTTTCTCTTTCCATTCCATCCGTGTCATGAACCCGCATGGCACACCTTCTTGGCCATGAAGAATGCCAGGGCCCGCAAGCCTCTCTCAAACATGCTGACAGAATCTGCCAATACACAGGGCCAGGGCCGCAAGAATAAAGTGGGATTTTAAAAAGCCCCATTGGTCAAACAAGAATAGCTGATGATGCTGATGATAACGAACCAGCACTCCACTTACACCTCAACATTTTAAGCCACTGTGAAAGACAAAACAGGTATTAATGCTAGCATAAAAGTATATATTTTTTAATTCAATGTTTATTTGTCAAATACCAACTGCTTTTTCCTTCGTTCCTGTTTCTGATCTTTGGAAAAACTGCATCGGTATCAAATGTCACTTGGTTCTTATTCAAACAGAGGAAAGCAGACAGGGCGGCTGCTCCCCTGACTTAGCTGACCTGGGCCCTTAGTAAAAACAAACCTCTGCAAATCCCCAGATATAAGCAATTGGGTAGTGATCACTTTAATTAATTGAACAGCTCTCCTGAAATTTACTGCATAATTTCAACCCCCCAACACCTTTCCCAGAAGCAACTAACAATGATGTTTTTTCCTCGTTTAATGCCAGAAAATTTTGTTTTTACCTTCAGTGGCTTAAATATATTTTTAAAGTATTCAGCATTAAGATGGTAAATTACTTAATTTTAGACACGAAACCACTGACATTCTAAACGCTATCTTTAAAATGCTGAAAGTCAAAATTATTCCAAAATCTCAGTGCATGAATATAAACATGTCTTCTGCCTTAAAAATACAGAAAATTGACCACAATTTTAAGTGTATTTGAAAACTCATATTTGCAAAATAGTCTGCAATAGTATTTCTGACTTCAATCACTGATTGAATTTTAACTATATAAACTGATATTTAAAGTGGATGTTTTTGAAGCCTGATTTTCCACTACAGGCACCACACTTAAAGAGGACACTCCACTGGCTTATCGCCAGCTCTCCTTTCTCCCCACAAAACGACTCCAGTTTTTCTCCACCAGGAACTATGTAATATGTAATCCACAGATCCCATGCCAACCATTGAGCAATGCCAGAATTAAAGTCCCAGTCTACAGAACGTCGATCAAAGTTCACGTCTCTCTCTGGGGTGCAGGTAGCTTCTTTCGATCTTGGAGACCAGGTCAGCAACAACAGCAAAGTGTCAAGTGTGTGGTTAAAAGGATAATTGGAAATTTAGGAGTGACAGACATAGAGGATAGGAAACAAGTTAACCAATTTTAGAAGTAAAGTCCATCTTTATTATACCCTGAAGGAAGCATTCAAGTTTTGCTTATAAGATCTTTATGTTTAGCCCTATGGAACTACCACCCACAATCCCTGCAAACACACATGCAGAATTCCAATAACATTCACTTACAAGGCGAGAAGCGTAATATTTGCTGAGACTGGTCCCAAATTCGGAATGGCCTCCAATTCATTGTTATTCATTTTCCTAGAAATGCCAAAGAAAAAATAAAAGGCTCATTAGGTCATCTCTCATTCACAGAGGCGAAAACTTTATAAATTATTTAAAGATACCTTCCAAGTTAAAAGTCTTAATTAACTTCTTATAATCCAGATGTTCTTTATAGTTAAAGAGAGTGAGGAATGATGTATTTTATGCAAACATTAGGTAGCCAATAACTAAGACTCACACTTCTCGTAGGCTCTGAAGATGGCTCATGGAACTTGCTTTGATGAAAGATAATCTGTTGTGACTTAAGTCCCTATGAGAAACAAAAATAAAACGGTAAGTGGTTTCTAAAAATCACTAATGATGCTAAAATGATATGCAAGGTAAAGTGGGCTTCTCAGCATGTCCACGGACACTGGGGCGAGCAGGAGAAATATTCAGTCCATTCTGCCCCACACATTCGATGGCAACCAAAATGCCAAACTCAAAAATACAAACTCTTAGGACAAAATTAGTTTAAGAGGTCGGCAAGTCCAAACACTTGAAGCCCAGAAATGTTTTAAGAGATGTTTTCTGGCACACGGTAAACCAGCTTTTTGTGGACGGGAAGTTCTGCTTCTTAGTCCCAGGCCTTCCCATCTCCCCAGGCCCCACTTGATATGACATTATGGCTGGAGAAAAGGACCTAAGTAGACAGGTTGCTGAAACCAAACCCTCTAAAGAAACCTTAGTGTCATAAAATGGAGCATCCATGTCCTTATTAAAGTCAAACAAAATAAATTGCTCTGTGCATACATAGCAAGGCATGAAACTGTTCAAGACATCACTCTGTCTGCACTGAGAGGGTAGGGAACAATCTGAACCGGCTGCTATCTTGAATTCCCCCAGTCTCAGTATCTCGTAGTACCACGTGTGATTTAAGTCACATGGACCATCTAAGAGAGTTAAGCAGACGATACAGAAAGCTGTGAGCAGAGTTCAGTCTTTAAAATAAATGTCCTGCTCACTCAAGAACTCAAGCCTAGTATCAATTTCCATAGGGCAACATTACTATTAAAAACAGTAACAAACTCCTACAAACATAAAAACTCTGGGCTAGGAAGTCATCTCATTTAGGGTTCCCAACATGGAACACAGTTCTGGCAAATATGCTTGGTTATGTTCCCCGTACGGGTCACATACCATATACCTTCACCATATATAAAGGAAATAAGGCTGAACAGCTACTGAAAACCAGCATAACAGTATGGCTGAAAGCTCCCCACTGAAAGAGGTTATCCAATTCTTAATATATTAATTCTTTCGTTGTTGAAAAAATATTTTTAAGATAGCTGGGCATTGGGGCAGGCACCGTAGTCCCACTTAGTTGGGAGGCTCAGGCAAGAGGATCACTTGAGTCCAGGAGTTTGAGGTTGCCATGAGCTATGACACCATGGCACTCTACCCAGGGTAAGAGAGTAAGATTGCCTCCAAAAAAAAGAAAAAGAAAAAAAAACAGAAAAAAGAAAAAAAATACTTTTTAAAGACCAAAGTTTTAGATAACTAAAGTTGACTGGAAAAAAGCATGCCCCCTTCCAAAAATTAAATAAAAAGAGAAAGGAAAGAAATCACAACCAGAGAACCACATTGTTAACTCAGTGATCAGAAATGCTTTCAGGCTTTGAGGGTTTTTTTTGAGAATAAACCTGGATTTCTCTATTTCACCTAGAAAAAAAATCTGCAAAGATTTTATTTGAAATATGTTTGCCTAAAGACCTACCAGACAGTAACAGACATGAGTAGATTTGTTCTGGTAGAGTTATAACATGAAAAAAAATCTGGCACAGTCTTTAAACTATAAAAATCCTGCAATTACAACCACCGCTGTGCAAGCTCACCACGCCGGCGGGAGCCAGACACTCTCCCTCCCAGCTCAGCCCAAGTCCATCTGGAGTTCATCAAGAACTGTGAGCCCAACAACTCACGTTAGGATTCAAACAAAACCTGTGTGCTTTGAGCACCCCAGACAGTCGCAGATTTCCCACATGATTTAAAAAACAACCACGGAAAAGAGTCCTTCACCTGGGAGGTAGGCTGAGTCAACAAGTCTCACTTGCACTTACTCAACTAAAGAAGTGGAACCAGCATCAAACTGTACCCCTGTTGTTTCAGGCTTTAGAAAGAAAGGGGGGGTATCTGGCAAGAACATCTAATACAGGTGATTTTCTTCTTAATTAAAAGACCTAAAACTATTCTCTGTACTGCAGCATAAGGATTATTACATAGGGTATTCCTGGGAGAAGTAAGACTGAGTTCGACATTTTCAACCAGTAATGGGGTCAGAACCCCAACAAAAGACCTTTAAAAACTGAGAAGCTGCCTTCAGAAACCATGTACATGCTGGGACCACTCCTTTCTCATCCAGAGCAGGAGCTGGCAACTTCAAATATTTCAGTTATTGCAACACACTTCCATTCCTGAAGTTTTGTGTACTATTAAAACCACATTATATGTGGGAGGAAAAAAAAGCACTCCTTAAATGACGTTTACTGCTAAATACTTAAAGTTATGAAACTTTTAATGTACCTAAATTTAGATTTAATATAGTTTGTATTTCAGAAATGATTACTTTCCCGTAAAGGATGTCACGTTCTCCTAAATCTTCCTTGTATTGTTTTTAGGGGTTTCTTAAATCCATACAACATTACAACTTTCAATAAGGAAGGCAATTTCTTCATTTTTAGGAGTTCCATTAATGAACATCTTCCCATGAAATGAAACATTTTAAAAACTTTTTTTGGTGGTGAGGTTAATATATTCAAAAAGGTAGTGAGAGGTGTTAGGGAGGTGTTAACTGTTTACCCAGAACCTGGCTGGCCAAATACTTGGTTAGAGAGACATCTCTCTTCCCACATATTAGCAAGCAAATAAATATATATAAAAATAATTAACTTATAGCATTTGGTTTCAGCTATCATTTTCTTCCCTTTAGCATTTGGAAATCTGACTTCCAAGTCAAATTTTAAATGCAAATCCAGCACAGCTTCTTAATCAATCCCACTGGGGCCTGCAGAGCTGCTAATTCAGCAGAAATCTGGAAAGCTGAAGAACAAAAGACCAGGCTGTAGCTGTTTTAAGACACTAATCCAAAGTGACTCATAAATCAGCCGACTATGTTCAAGTTTTAGTCTGGAAAATACAGAAAAACAGCTGTGAAAACCGTAAGGACTATTACCTTCACCCCACCCCTCCCCACCCCCGATTTTCTGGTACCGACCTGCAGATTTATAACAGGGCCAATTCTAAACAAGTCACACAGGCAGGCAGAAACATCATTAAGGAGCCTGCTGAGAACTCAAACACTTCTACGTGATAAGGTATCAACAAATAATTCTGAAATTCCAGTGAGAATTTAATAATATTTGGAGCTCTTGTTGGCAACCTAGCAACTTTTCTCTCTTTTGGCTAAATAACACATTTGAACAAACTCCTTAAGTTCAGACTCTGGAAGCACAAACTACACATAAACTCATATTTGCCTTTAAAGATAATTGTCAGCAAGGTTCAAACAGTTACTGTTTTAAAAGCCACTTTCAATAAAGTGTTAGAAGTTAGTTCTTGAAAAGAGAATTGAGACCAGTATTAATTTATGGCTCAAATTATTCAACTTTTCACAAACAGGGCTCCTATGGCCATAAATTACAGGCTGAACAGAATAAAGTGGAAAAAAATACACATACTTGTACAGATTTATATTAAATGAGCAAATTCAACAAATGAAACAAAAGACACTGAACTTTTTCTGAATAGTGCTTTCAAAAACTAGTCCAAAGACAAACTTTTACTCTTTCATGTACCTAAAGAAAAGGAAGGTTAAGATATAGGGAAGACCAATACGGCACTTTTCTACTTAGTTCTGAACTCTGAGACAATGTACTGAAGAGCTTTTCTAATCACGTAAACTTTAAGAAGCAGCTTCTTACACCACCTATTCCAAAATGCCAAATAATAGACAAGATAAAACTCAATTTCACGTTTCTATGCTTCTTTGCAAAACAGGAGACCTGTAAAGCTTTAGGCACAACAAAACAAATGTTTACAACAAAGAATTTAGACCACATGGTCTGGTGACACCTACAAAGATGGGTAAAAGTCACACAAGTACAAGAATGACAGAGCTGTCCACGGAGTGATCACAGCGGGGTTCCCGACAACAGACTGAATGCTTATTTGTACAAGTGGAACTTATTTTCACATACATTTAAGGAATGTGGACTTGTATTGAGACAATTTACTGCTGGCGGAAATGTAATTAAAGACTGTGCTAACCAAATAAACTCTAATTTGTTTTTAGTGTGCCACCAAATTATCTGCAAAACAAAATCCTAATTAGGTCAGCTACTTTTAAGATAATGTTTAAATAGCTATTGAACCCCTTTTTGGTTAGACTCGACTTCTAATCAAGGGCAACACAGTTATTTTCTGACACATCTAAACCCACCAAAATAAAAACCAAATAAATAAATAAAAATAGACTGCACACCAGCATGCTCACAATGGGCCACTTGACATTGAGAAGCTCATGAATATAAGTTGGATTAACCCAAGCATTTCTAAACACACCCCGGGAAGCACTGGATTCATTTTCTCTGTCATTCCTCCATTATTCATCGGTGTTCCCCTCCAGTCATTCAAATGTTCAGTTCCATATGTTGTCAATAGAGCCATTCACATTTCATGAATAAGGCAGCCTGACCTCCTCAAGAGGCAATTGAACAGAATTAGCCACGACTAATTGAAAGTCTTCCTGCTTTAGGTTAAAGCCCTTATCTCCTTCTTCAATTGTAATAAAAACTACTAAATAAAACATCCCCGAAGAGATTAAGTAACAACCCAATACCCTCTAATTCTACATTTTATTAAGTGAAGACATATTAAAAACACACTCAAAGAAAATGCTGTCTGATGGTCCACAATTCACAAATAAAAGGATACAGGTTAGCACAATAATTTTAAAACAATTTCCTAAACTACCTGACCAAACCTTCTACCAGTCTAGGACGTTAGGATAATCTACTAGAACTGTTTAAAGAATTTAGAATCTTCGCTGCAATTCTGCTAGGCCAAAATCTAAGTACTGAGCAGCCCTTTTACTGCTTTTAAACAGGACGGCTACTTTAAAAAAAAAAATACAACTTTTGATTTGTTTACATTTTACAGCACTCCTCCAATTTTAACAAAAGTGGAGGGTGGGAGCGAATATAGAGAGATGACATTTGGAAAGAATCAGCATTACAACTAAATTACAGTTTTTCCCTTGTCCGTCCACACAGTTGGCAGTGATTTCAGACTTCACAACTAAAATCCAGAAATTCGCATAGCAGCACCCTGCGCTCTCCCCAAGGCCCTCCAGGGCACGCTGAGAACTCCAGAAACCCGCTCCTGCTTCTGAAAACTCCAGTTCCTTTCTCTCCGCATCTACCGGTCGGCCTACAACCAACTTCTCATGGAAAGCCTGGTCCGAGAGGACGCACGTAAGGGTGCTAATGTGCAATTAAGCACAGGAGAACAGAAGCACTGTACCATAAATTGGATAATGGCCAAGTTCTGTGGAGAGAACTTCCCAAAAATAAAAGGCGCGGGTTTTACCACTGACGGCTCAGAAAAGAAAAAGAGGCCCGAATCAGTTAGTAACTAAAGTTGAGCCACAGGCTAAAAACTCAGCCGGAGAACTGCGAAGCCGGGTTGCGCGCAGGCTGCACCTCCCTGCTCGGCCCGGCAGGCGCGGGCACCCCCGGCCAGCTCAAGGCGCAGGACGCGACTCTGGCCCTGGGAACTACCAGTGCCCCACTCGCCTCGCCAAGGGCGCACCTGAGCCGCCCGCAGGGCGCGGGGAGGGAAACTGAGGCCCGGCAGTTCTTTTTCGAACCCCCCCGGAGCGCCGACCGCGACTGGACCCGAAGGCTCTGCTCGGAAGGAAACCCCAGCGCGCCCGTTTCCCCGACTCTCGGCGGCCCGCGGGAAGGGTACTCACAGCCTGGCGACCCAGGACGGGAGCGGATCGGGCAGGCGCGCCAGCCGCTGGCGGCTGCAGTCCAGCAGGTCCCCGAGGCAGCGGCAGGCAGCGGGGCACGGGCGCCGGCCCGCAGCCCCGGAGGGCGGCCCGAGCGCCCCGCGGCCCAGCGCGGCGCACAGCAGCAGCCCCAGGGCCGCCGCGGGCGCACGGAGCGTCGGCGCGCCCATCGCGGTCCCGCGGCCCCCGGCCCGGCCCCCGTCCGCAGCCCGCGCGCCCGGGTCCCGCACAAAGTGGCCGCCGACGGTGGCTGCCGCGCTCCGGGCCGCGCGCGCGCTCTCGCAGTCCGGGTGAACTCCTTCTACTCCCGGCCGCGAAGCCTTTTCATGCCCCCGGGCAGCAGGCGGCAAAGCGAAAAGCTGGGCCGAGCGCGGCTGAGTCGCCAGCCGAGCAGCGCGCCGCGCCGGAGCCCCCTCTCCCAGCGAAAGAAACTTTCTCGCCTCCCGCCGCGGCGCCGCGCGCTGGAGCGGGCGGAACGGGGCGCGGGGCGGGGCGGGCGCGGAGGGGGCGGGGTGCGGGGAGGCTGAAGGCGCCCATTGGCCGGCCGGCCCGGGACACGTGACAACAACACGGCTCCGGGCGGGGCCGGCGGGGAGAAAGTAGAGCTGAGATTGTAGAAAGGCCGAGTTACATTTTCCAGCCTCTCGGGCCAGAAGCCTTGGCTCGGTCCTGCGAACTTGGACCAAGTGGAGCGGAAGGGCAGAGGAGAGTGAGCTTCCAAGAGAGGAAAGACCAGGTTGGCTCTCAGGGTTGGAGGGGTTTAGGGAAACTTCAGGGGAATAAAATTAACTTAGCTCTGTTACGAAATTTATAAATTATCCTACCACCCACAGATGAAACAATGGTTTTACTAAAAATACAGACTTTTAACTTTAATACTGGTGTTTATATACACACACACACATATTATATAAACATATACATATATATTCACATGTTGGCTCCAAAAATAAAAATAATATGTGAAAGTTACGGATTTGGAGATGGAATATTGCGTGAAAATAGCCTTAGCAAATTGGATAGAACCTCAGGGAAAATGACCATCTAATAAACCGCGAGGGCAATCGTAAATTCCAGGCGATAGCTAAGAACAATAAAAGACAGAGTGGTACTTCAAAGGACCTTGGAGGAAGAAATTAATAAACACACTTTGGTCCACCTGGGCTTTGAGCGATGACAAATCGTGACCGAGAAGGCCACTAAGCAAAAAGTGCTTCCCTGCCGCCTCAGCCAGTGGTGGGTGGAATCGGGCTGCAAGGCTTCGCAGTGAAGTCTGTACCAACACTTAACTTTTACAGGTGAATGGGCCCACAGGATGCTGAAATTCATGGAGACCTCAGAGATTTTCTGCTAATGTGCTCATCGAAGTGAGGAAATAGACCCAGAGAAGGTAACTGATATGTTTGTGGCAAAACCCAGGAAAGCTTATTTTAAGCTTCCACTTCTATACATTGTTTTATGGACCCTAGTCTGCCCAAGCATGTCTGTCCTGGGGCTGCTTACACTGGCCATTACTGAAGAGTGGAGACCCTTGTGCAGTTGAGACTTTAACCCGGATTCTAATGCCCGGTTGATTTTCACTGTAGCAAATCGCCCTTGCTTGTGGGGCAGGGAAAATTCTCCCTTTGAAGTTGACACACCCTACTTTAGACATAACAGCCCATGCTTTTCTTTCTAGCTACCAGTCAACCCGCCACCTTCCTTGATGATGCACAATTAGAAAATACTAATAATAATAGCACCTCGGTTAAGAATTATGATTTTTCCTGCTTGGGAATGGACAAGACACACACACACCCCCATCTTGCTCAGAGTTTTTCAGTTCAGTATCCCCCACCCATTCCAGTATCCTATCAGGAAAATTGAGTTTGGTTCATTATTACTTTTTGTTTTTTTTTTAAAGAAAGATACGCTTTTCTACAAGTTATTATGTATAAGCATGGTGGCATCAGCATGCTGGCTTGCTCTTGAGACATCACCTATATGATAAAGATAGAAATTTGCTAACATTTGGGGGAGGTTTAGCTCACTTTTCATTTTTTGTTTTCCTTAGATCATTTTACTTTCTACAAATTCCATTCACATTTACATGCTGCCGTTTACAGCATCCATATTATCCAGATCTTTTTCCTAAACTGACCCACATATTGGGCCACCCATAGGTTATATCAAATTGGACCTTCCAATGTAACATGTCTAGAAGTAAATTTCACCAGCCCTGAAACTTACCCTTTTCCTGAATTCACTGTCTGGAGGAATGATACCTCCCTCTGTCCCAATGACTGTCCCCAAACCTAAGTCACTCTGAATGTTACTTTTTCAGCCCCCCATTTCCACATGCCGTCAATCAGCAAGTCCTGCTGAAGCTGGCTCCATCACCACAGACATTTAATTATGTAAATTCAGACCGCCATCAGCTCTTGTTTGGATTACTGCCACAGTCTCCTTCCTATCCACTCCTGTCTCTACAATGCAGTCAAATGACACAGCCCGAGGTTCAAATCTGAGCCAGTGACTCGACTGCCCTGATCCCTTTCACAAATTCTCATCGTTCTGGGAATAAAGTTCAAATTCTTTAGGGTAACTCATGCAGCTTTTCTTTGGCTTGGGTCTCTACTTTCTTCTTTTACTTGTTGTATTTCATCATTTCCCTCCTACTCTTAGAACTTCTTGGGATTTTCTTCCCAGCTATGTTATTTGCCTTTGATCCTCTTTTAAATGCTGGTTCGTCTGCCCAGACTGCTGTGGGACCTTCTTCTGCCTGGTTGATTGGCACTTCATCTTAGGCATCCCCCCTCCTTTGGAGAAGACTTCCCTGAGTCCTGCTTAACTACATATCGCTCTAACATACTCCCAGTCCAGTATTCACTGGGAGTGACCATGTTCAATTAAATTTTCAGTACCCATTTTAACATAAAGACTTTTGCATCCAAATGTTTATAGTACCTTAATTCACAATCCCAAAGACGTGGGAACAACCTAAGTGCCCATCAACCCATTCATGGATTAATAAATTGTGGTATATAGATACCATGGAATACTACTCAACCATAAAAAGATGGAGATTTTACATCTTTTGTATTTCCCTGGTTGGAGTTGAAAGTAAAAGTAAAGTATCTTAAGAATGGAAAAACAAGCATCCTATATACTCAATACTAATTTGAAACAAGTAGATCAACAACTACAGCCCACATTAGCGGAAAAACACAATTAAATTCAAGAAGGAGGGGGAAGAAAGGGAAGGGGCTCAGTAAGCTCCCACCTAATGGGTACAATGTGGGGGAATATGGCGAACTACTCGGGTGATGGACTCAGATGCAGCTAGGACTTGTCCTAAGAAATGCAAACCATGTAATCTAGTTATAGGCACCCTTATAGTAATTCACAACTAAAAATTAAGTAAAAAATAAAAAATAAATTTTTAGTAGTTGAGTTTCTCAATCTATAAGTTTGGAAATACAATTTATTGTATTCTTATCTGGCTTCCATTTCTCAGCTCACTGCAATAGTTCTCTGCTCGACCTACTAACTGATGCAAACAGCTGAAATCTAGGAGCTGCCAGCCCCTCCCTAGTCCTCTATAGCACATGGGCTCCTACCAGTAGGGTGTTGAGCTGCAGTAGTTCCAGATGTTTTTGTATCTATTATTACACAATTAAATATTGTGTAAGCCAAATATGTATATGAGTGCAACAAGAAAACAGGTTCGTTTCTACAGTAATGAATTTGAAGCTTCAATGGTAACCACTAAGACAATGCTATCAAATTAGATGTGGACAAGTCAGTTGCAAAAATAGGGGATCATACATACCCAGGAATTTTTTTTTTTTAACATTGACTTGCTTGGCAAGCATCTTTAAGATCTTGTTCCACTTTAATTGTAACTGGGAATCAATCAGCAGAGGATGACTTACAGGTGTGGTTCATGCTTACTCAGCTCTCCATGTGGTCGCTGAGAATGTAAAATACAGTGACAGGGAAGGATGCGGCACACATTAAAAGCGACTGTTCTCCATTCCAATATGTGCCTCACCGCGCAGTCAATGCGAGACAAGCTAGTCCTGCGTGGAAACTTTAAAGCATTTTTGTAATATCTTCACAGATTTCTCAAACCTTCCAAAGCCACAGGGAAGAGAGAACGTCCACCGGTATCCACATCCCTGGGCCGCTGAGGACTGACCGCCTCTGGAGGTCCCTCTCAACCCTGTGCTGACTCCTTTGTAGTGAATGAAAAGAGGGATAAAGGAAGATTGCCGGGAAAGGTAGTTTGTAGTAGAAAAAGAAGAACATGAAATTCTGTCTCATCTCCCCAAAAGTATCAGTAAAAACAGCAACACAGAAACAGGCTCAACTTATCATCAAGTTCTCCCATCCTCTTCTCCGTATCCACACACCACACACAGAAGCACAGACGCATGACATCAGATGTTGAATTTCGGTTTTTCAGACTAATGTCTCACAAATAAGATTTAAGTGGGAGAAAAGCAAACTCATTTTCCTCTGAGATCTTTGAACACTTGAATGAGAATGAGATAAAGGTTGGATTCCTCCCCTCCTTGGGAGATTTGTACTGGCTAACCTGGTAGGTGGAAGTTGAGTTGCCCTTGGCAATCCTCTAACTCATGCCAATTTCTCCTTTATAACTTTGTCTCCGTCCTACCACCCTTTTGTGGTTAGTATAACCCGCCCTGCCCCTGGCTCTTTTCAGTGTTCCTGTTGTTTTTTTTTTCTCCCTGCCCCTGGCAAGTGTGAGACTTTCTTATCTTAAGTGCTGGCAAGGCCAATGACTCAGAGATAAAAAGTAATAGAGGTGCTAAGCTGTCAGTTTTAACGTCCCAAGACAGAATGAAAGCCGAACACTCAGGACTTGCTTTATCATTACAATGAATGACACAGTTTGTGTGACTGTGAGCTGTGAAAAGGGAAAAGAGATAAGGCCAAGGGGGAAGAAAGCACAAAAATCCCCAGCTAATGAAGCCAAATGCAAATGTTGCTGTACTTTGTAACCTTGTAACCTAACCGTATCTTTCCCCACTCATGAAGGCGTTTTAGAAGAAATAGATAACCCTTCTCCCCCACCCCCACAAAGCTTCCTTTAGAGAGGAGAGCAGAGTCTTCCTTCACACAATCCCTGCTGTCAGTATGTATTACCTCTTCAGAAAATATTTAGAAAAATAAAGACACCTGTCCATTTGTTTTTCTCAAATTAGACAACTGCGCCATTAAAAGAAACACTATCATCTAACATTCCTGTAACCACAAATTCAGTATGTTATTTTGCCCTTTGCTTATTTCTCAAGTCATACTGTGTCTCTGAGGAAAATTCATACGGTGGACGGGACTGGACACCCAGGAAGTCTGCTGAGAGTCTGGACATGGAAGAAGGACTGGGACTCTCGGTACCCTTGACCTCCACCAGTCCTCCACCGGAGTGTAACAGAGCCTTTCAGTCATCTCCAGTTTCTCCACCCCTTTTTGAGGATATTAGGATGCTTTCTCTACACTCAATCCCTACTCTTTTATTTATTTATTTATTTTATAGCCAACTGCAATCCTGAAACTCTACTGGGAATCTCAACACGTACACAACAATCCATGGGTCAGGAATACAAAACTCCAGATACTGGAGGAGGAGTTAGAGAAGAAACAGGATGCTCAGCAGGTGGGGTGCGGTAAATGGGGATTCCGTCACAATTCCATGCTCCATCTTCCTCACGCGCAGAGCTGGGTGACGGATGATAGGTTGTTGCACAGTAAGGCAGTGTTGGCAACTATAAAATCACATATTGGTTCTAGTTCCTATTACTGAACTCCTGAACTGCTGTTTCCTTTTCATTATCCAGGGAGATAAAGTGAGTTAACTACAGAAGGAGGCTGTGGCTGGGATTATTAATGGAATGCTGGGATTAAGTTAACCCAACACCGGTATCAACGGTTTAGCCTTGAGTAGAATGAGGAATATAATCTTTAATCTTCAAATGAAAACAAAACTTAAACTACTTTGTAACCATAATTAAAACCCTAACTCTATGTGTTCTGACAGCATAATCTACTTACTCTGAGAAGTTTTAGGAGGAGTTTTATTGTGCCATCTCAAGAAGTTACTACATTAACACAATTTGTTATGATTTATTCCCTGCGGTCAAAAAGGATCCTTAGGCATATTTACTGAAAAGACTTATATATTTCTCCTGGGAACTGTTCTGTAGAATGTTTTTCTCCCACTTCTTGGATGAACAGTTGGTCTATATACTCTTCTACGAATTAATTTGCATTTCCACCATGAGAGTGCTCATAAATGAGTTATTTATTGCTTTTATTTATAGTTTCATCCTCTTATACATTTTACTCTTACCCAGGCCTGACTACCAAATTATTAAGGTGACTTTGTTGTGAATATTCTCAGAATTAATTTCCCTACATTAAAAACTCTGCTTCTATTCCTAAGGATCACTGCCAAACGACTGTGCTCCCGAGATTGTTCCACATAAGCATTTTCAAGTGGAGTGAATAATAATCGTGGTGGGGTGGCGTCAGTTTCTCCCTGGTGTTGTGCTCTTGTCATATTAAAGATGGTGCAAATACTTACCTGCTAATCTGCTACCATTTTAGCCCAAAGCTTTACACACTTCCATTATGTTTATGCATTCATCCAAAAATATTTCTACTGAAATACTGACAAAGAGTAAAGACGCTCAAGAGGGCACCTTGCTCACCCACTCGCCCGAGCACAACCGTGTCAGCAGCAGGCAGCCTTTTTCACTCCCACAGCAGTTATTCCAGACCCGAACAACTTTTATTCGGTCAGAACATTCATCTTTACAGCCCACGTAAATAAATTCCTCTGGCTCTCTTGATGCCATTTGAGCCTGTTTTTTTCTAGGCTAAATTGAAGCTGTCGTCAGCAATATTCCTTAGCTTTCTCTTTGCAAATTAAATAATTGCAGTTCTTTTATAAAAGGTTCTCATGAACACTGCAACTTTCTCCAACGCCCCCATGAGGATCGGGAGTGGCTTTTTTCTGCCTATGTAGAAATGAGAACAGAGACGTGGAGGTCAGAAGCCCTTGCAGCTCTGTAAATGATGCTGTTCAGTGTTTATCAAGCTCTTACTACTCCTCCTGTTCTCTAGATATTTGATATATATTAGCTCATTTATTACTTATGACCACCCTGTAAAATATCGTCACGGTAGTACCAGATAAGAAAACTGATACTAAGGAATTTGCCTATGGGGGAGTAGGGAATTCAAACCTAGTCAATCCGACTTCATGGTGTACCCCTTACCCGCTGTGCTACGAGGCTTTCCCCTTCTACAGTCAGAAGAATCAAGGGTTTCCACCGCCTTCCTTTGTACTTAAAAGAAGGGGTTTCCAGTAACTAGATCAGAATCAATAAGGAAAGCGTGGACCTTGCTTGGTAATTCTTGTAGGTGGTTAATTGCAGTCACTCCCTCTCTTATCTTTCCTCCTTCCCTCCTTTTCTCATTGGTCCTAACTTAGAAAAAAGATATGTCTAATGCACATGCATGAATCAGTCACTTCAGGAGCTGATTTGTTAAAGTCGATCAAAGTGGTACTTGACTTCTAACCATTAGAGCTGAGCTGTGTGGGCTCAGTCATGGCCGTCTCCCTAACGTTCTCCTCTGCAACACCAATACACCCCAGTTCCAAGAGTGTTTCATAAGGTGTCACTGAACATTTAGGGTCCGGGTTCTATAAAAGTAAGTGTGGTTCACGGGAGAACCTAAGTGGTTGGTAATCAGAAGAGGGAAAGGTCACAAAAAGGGAAGCAGGCTTTGCTTTCCTTATAATTTTGTCTAGGGCTGCACCTAATTAGGGGAATCATGGATGGGATACATGTATCCAAGAAGTCTGGAGAAATGAAATATTAATGCTGGAGGTTATATTGCAACTGTTGAGACGCTTTACATCTGGTAAAGAGTGTCCTTTTCCTTTTGGTTTATGGGCTAATGCTAAGTCTCATGCTTTTCTAATTTCTGTACAGTATAAGCAGAGATATTAAAACACAACAAAATAAATATCCCAGATTGGCTAAGTTTAAATTTCTGTTTAATCATCAGGTGTTTTTTTTTTTTTTTTTTTTTTTGAGACTATAGTTCAAGTTCATTGTCCCAGAAATATCTTAGAAGCTTCCCTTGTTTAGGGGATTCTACCCAGGTCATCTCAGTGATGCCTGAGTTAGTGTTTCTCCAAATTCAAAGACATAACTCAAGATATGTGTGGTTCTATTTATACACGTTATGTCCACTGTGTTAATCTGGATGGGCCTGTGGATGAGTTATACATACGCCCTGGTATGTATATAACTCAATACCATGAACATTCTTCTATGCATAATATAATAGACATCATGAAAATAAACTTACTGGAATTCTGATAGAAATCTACATTTTTAAATATTATCAGGGAAGTGCTAGAAACATAGACTTCTCTTGTGGATTCATTTTTGAATTTTTATTATCATCTAATATTGAGAATGCCCATCTATGGCTTTATGAGTCTGTGCACAAAAGTAATTCATATAAAAGTTACAGAGAGTTTTGCAAATATTTTAAAAATGTTATCAAAAGAAAAGCTTATCTGAGCAGTTAGTTCTAGAACATTAAATTATTTAATACAGTGGTAATATATTTAAAAACCAAGGCATATTTTAACAATAAGAATTTGCATAAACCTTTATTTCAAGGAATGAAAGTACACCATGGGAAGTTAATGAAAACATGAATAAAAAATACATTAAATGCTGATGGGTCTGTCCCAAAAGGATCCAATGACATTACCAGTTGATGAGTGTTTTCCTGAAGTTTGTGATTAGTCATTGAAATGGATATGCTCATGAAGGAAATAATAAAATGTCCCGTATTTTCCCCTGTAACTCTAGATCTTTTTCTATATTGTTAATGAGAGTACCTGATATATCTCTCAGGGTGAAGCTAGGATTCTCTGTCTTGTTGATAATCATACTTGATTTCTTGTGATCCAAGACAAGAATGGTGGAAATAAAATTATGTATAATTTGAACATACTGATTGCAGCCACAGAAGCTTTTACTAAAAGTTTTGCCCTAAGCAAATTTAAAAAAAAATCAATTTTTATAAAATCACTCAAACGTAGCATGTTTGGCTCCATTAAAAATATCCTAAGGCAATCCACATTGGACAGCTGTAGTTACATCTTTAAGATGCATTTTATATGCCGCTAAACCTGAGATTAAGAGCAATCAGTTTTTTTAAAAACTCTGATATTTCAAAGAATAAAAGGAAGTTGAGGTCAGAGAATTTTTAAAATATCTTTCATCTTTCATCATCCTTAGCTACAGAACTTTACACTGAATCTGATTTCTCGTCCCCCAGTTCAGAATACACAGGGCGCAGGACCGTCCTGAACAACTTACAGTTAGTGATTCCAAGTCGCATTGGCCTGGGGGAGGCTTATTAAACAGAAAGATCCCTTGGCCCCTTTCCCAACTTACTGAATCAGAAATTCTACAGGTAGGTTGTTGGGGATCTGCGTTTTAACACCCCCCCTCCCAAAGTCAAGGAGCTGCAGGTTGCTGGCTAAGTCCCCCATTGCTATGTAGCCTGTCTTGTGGTTTCTTTCGGTGAGTGATGAAAATTTTACCAAGAGTGCATGTCAACTCCTCTCTCTCCCCATCTTGTTCCATCAAAGAATATAGATGAATCTTAAGAAACACAGAAAAAGCCGCAATCATTCTCCCTTGAGTAATCACAGTAGCTTGAGACCAGTGTGAAAATGTGGATTAATGAGGGGAGTACTTTCCCACATATTTACATGGACAGGGAGAGTACTTTCTGTGGTGTGAAGCAGTAGATAATCATGTGATAAATACCTGTACAGAATCCGCTGTCGTGCACACTAATTTGTACAGTTGGCACTGAAATATCCCGGGAGGCCACAGCATTTAGTGAATGACAGAGGGGAAGGACTTAAATAAAAGTTATTTAAAAATGTAGCAATCAGAAAGCTTCCCGTGTACGTACATCTTTATTACAGCACTCGTCAGCGGTGTGTGAGTGTGCTGGCTTGTTTCAGTGATGCCGGCTCCTTGCTCCCTTGAGGCCAAGGCTGGTCTCAGTGATCCGATCACCCATCTCAGCCAGCGGCGTCACCTCCCCCTCCCTCACCCCAACTCCTGGGAGTCTCCCTCACCGCCCACCCTCACATCAGCAAGTCCTCCCAGTTCTACTTCTAAAATCCTTGCTGATGCTGGCCAGTCACAAGGCCTCCACCACCCCCTGATTTCAGCCATCACTGTCTCTCACCCGAAACACTGAGAAAGCCTCCCAGCCCGTCTCTGATGCCACGCTCCAGTCCCTGCAGTAGCTCCCCACAAAGCAGCCCACATCTCCTTTTCAAACATAACCCAGATTCCTTTACTCTCTTGCTCAACATCGTCTGGGGTTTCTTTCACACGTGGGATAAAATTCAGAGGTTGACTGTGGTCTCCAAGGTCCCACAGAATCCACCTGCCTCCCCAACTGTGCTGCCCACACCTCCGCTCTCATCTGCCCCGACTCCCCTCCTGGAAACTCCACACTTGCTCCCCGTCCTTTTATTTCTGGAATATGTTGAGGCTATTCTCACCCAGGGACAGTTTGGTTGCTCCCCACTGTGCCTGGTGATGCCCTCTGATCCCTATGATGCTCCTCTGACTCCAGGTGGTCTCCTCCGATCCATGGTGCTCCTCCGACCCCAGGTGGTGATCTGCTGACCCCAGGTGATGCTCCTCTGACCCCAGGTGGTGATCTGCTGACCCCAAATGATGCTCCTCTGATCCCAGGTGGTGATCCTCTGGTCCCTGTGGTGTTCTGCTGACCTCAAGTGATCTCCTCTGACCCCAGGTGGTCTCCTCTGACCCCTGCCGTACTCCTCTGATCACCCGGCCTCATTCTCCTTCTGCTCAAATTTCATCTCCCAGAGAAACTTTCCTCACCACATCCTCAGCATAGTTCTCCCCTCTCCCTGCCCCCAGGAAATCTCTAGTACTTACCCTACTTATTTTTATCCCTGTTTTATCGCTACCTGAAATTGCATCACATTGGTATTTTTTGTACTACTGATGTCTCCCTCCAGAAAGTAAGCCCAGCAGGGAGAGACGTGGCCCTGTTTGCCACTGAAACTCCACGCCCGGAACAATGTCTGTCATGGCCCGGGGATCAGCAAAACTTCTGGAGCGTCTTGCTCCCCAGAGCTGACACGAGATCAGAGCTTTGTCTGCCTGTGTGCAATGTCCAAATGAGTGAACGTTCCAAGCTTTGCGTTTCGGGTTGCAAACGTTGCCCTTGAGCAGGATGTGCTCCAAACAGATAGGTGCTCTTGCCTGGTACTCACCTGTTTCCCTGACTGGATTCTCCCACAGGGTCAGATTTATTTTCTTCTGTTTGAATGAAGGAAGCCAAGGAGCTGTCTAGTTCCTATTCACTGAAAAGCAACTGGGGCTTCATTTCATCCTGAAGTCATCAGGTAACGGATTTTGCCCAACAGAAGGATACAGGGTTACACTCAGGTTATCATGAGGAAGTCAGTATCAGAAATGAGGTAATAACGGGTGTTTCCTGCTGGTTTTTATCTATATCTTTCTCTTCTCCAGCGAGGACCTAAATACTATAAAACAATCCTATTGTAATTTCAGGTTCCAAGAGGACGCAGACTTGGTTTCCGGCACTAATGGACTCACTGTCACATTTCTAAACAGAAGGTCTTTCTTTACAGAACAAAAACCGCAGAACACGTGCGATTGAAAAGCTAAGGAATCTCAAGCATCACTTTGTATCTTGGTGACGCGTCTTTCTATTAAAACCTTAAGAAATATTTTAAAAATATTATCTGCTATCAGAGAAGGCCTCTGATGATATTATCCAAAATGTTTTGAAAGATGATATTAATGATGAATGCAAATAAAATCATACAATTGCTTTATGATACAGTTTTCCCTATCCCTCTTGAAATCAATTTGAGGGTAATTTTAATTTGTAGACAACTGCTTCCCACATGTGAATTATAGTTAAATTATACCAATGATGTCACTGATGTGGAATAAGAAGTGTTATGATTTTTAGTGAAGGATATTTCAGCACAGCTGTGAGCAATGTGTTCTGTAAAGACTGGTATAATTCTCCAGGGAGCTATGTTAAAACCTCATTCTGGCAACTCTTTAGCAACATAAAAATGGTTAAAAATGAGTGCAAAAGATATTTACCGGTAAGGTCAGCATCATAAGTATTTTCTCATTAACGAGTAAAAAAAATTGTATTATTATACACTAGGCAAAAGTTCAGCATCACTGTCTAAACAAGCAACTCTGAAAATTAAAGTAAGAGAGTGATCAAATGTAACAAGGCTGATTTTCTGGTTTGAAATAAAAATATAAGCCCCTCGTGCCTTTGAACTTTAAATATTTGAGAAAAGCAGCCTGTGTCAAAGGTAGAACTAGATTTTTCTTAAAAGACTTTAAGATTGCCTACTCTTATTTTGGTTGGATTAAGGCAAATTGTTGGCATTAGGGGAACCTGGGTCAGAGCTGGCCTGGGGGGATGGCACTGGGTCCAGCAGCCCCACTCTGCAGGGAACTGCCAAGGTGGCCGTCTCCACAGGTGTCCCAGACAGCAGTTCTCTCCTTGTGGGGTCCGATGAGTCATCACTGAATGTTCACCGAAGAGAGAAAGTTTCCTGAAACATGAAAACGAAAACGACTGGCGACAGAGAACTCTGAACTCACTTCTTCTATTCAGAGCCTGTCACCTATTTGCCCAAATCTGTGTGATGTGACTCTCAGCAGATTGTAGTCTCTGTCCAAGACATCTGTCTGGGACCTGCGTGGCCGTGTTTGCAGGAGTGTTTATTCAACTCATTGCAAAAGTAGAGACTGCCGGGGCGAGGTTGTAGGGGAAGAAGGGTTCTTCAGGTTCTTCGCGGAAGCTCCAGAGTGAGCGTGGGCACTGCCAGTGCTGCGTGTTCCCTGTTCCTGTGACTCTGAGGATGCTGGAATTATTTCTACGTCATTTATCCCTATGTCCGCTGAACTTAGCCAAGTGCCTTGTACCTGGCACACTGTATGTACTCAGGCGGTGTGTGTGTGTGAGTGTTTTGAAATGAATAAAAGGAGGAAAATATTTAATTAAAGTGAGAGAATGAACACGATGTTGAGTATCAGGACTAAAAAGTGATGTGTGACCATTTTCAGAATCATGTCGCCACCCCTGAGCCCGAACTGAGCCATCGAACATGGCACAAACCTATGTGGGTGTTAAAGACGAAGATGGTGAACTCTGCTACCATCTGAGCTGCCTTTCTGAAAGGTTCCCACAGTGTGGAAACACAACTGTTTTGAAAACTTATGGAAACTGCTTGCAACAGCGACAACCCCCCAGTAGACATATCCTGTCCCATGGTTAGGCCCACTCACCTGACCCCCGGCCAGTGCACCCCTTCTTTGAGCTCCCCTTCTTCCCGCTTTCCACACTGGAGTGCACAGAAGTCTTAAGAGTACATGGATCCGCCTCCAGGCCTGGAAGCCAGAGAATGGGTTCCAACGATACTTAATTTATAATCAGGAAGTAACTCAGACATCAAGTTATTTGGGCTTAATTAAGAAAAAAGATCCTTGACAGCTACAAGTGGAAAGTTCTTGAGATGGGACAACATTTAATAGCCCCAGACTTGGCAATCTTCAAAAGAAATGCTGCCAGTTCTTAATTTTAAAACTAGGGCTATATTTATGCAACATTTAAACAACTGGTTAATTCAGGGAAACTGTTGCCCCAATTTAATTTGAGGACATGTAAATGAACAGACCTTTGATTAACTAATTCACCTTCCAACTGCTTGTCAAGATGTTGTGAAAGTGGGCTGATTTCGACTTCACGCAGCTGAGATTTATGACATCATTAAAGAGCTAAGGTTCAATGACTTTAAATTATGCTCGAATTGTGACTTAAAACAACGTCTTACATTAATAATGGTGGGGAAATGAAGATTTGCTTTCAAACTTACTGTGACATTTTTGGGCTTTTATTTTAGTGATGTATTTGTCAAGGGCGTGTGGTTGCTGAATGCTCAAATATACTTCCAAGCATGCTTTAATCTTACATCCAGAAAAGTATAGCAGCCCCCCTTTTATACATTTTTTTTTTGAGACAGAATCTCACTATGTCATCCTTGGTAGAGTGCTGTGGTGTCACAGCTCACAGCAACCTCAAACTCTTGGGCTTAAGCGATTCTCTTGCCTCAGCCTCCCAAGTAGCTGGGACTACAGGCGCCTGCCTCAATGTCTGGCTGTTTGTCTGTTGCAGTTGTCGTTGTTGTTTAGCTGGCCCGGGCTGGGTTCAAACCCTCCAGCCTCAGTATACATGTGGCTGGTGCCATAACCACTGTGCTCCGGGTGCCGAGCGCCTTTTATACATTTTACCTTTTTCCTCCAAGCTGTTTTATACTACTAAAAGGAATCTTAAATATTAATTGATAGTATATTTTTCTTTCTTAGAAAAGTCAACGTTGTATATGTGTAGCAATCTCCTTGTACCCAATCTAACTGAACATATGAAAAATAATAAAAATACGAATTGATATACACCAAGGTGAGACACAGGGAAGCACTTTAAAGATTCTTGCTTCTTATCTGTGCTTTCTCATTATCTGCAATGTGTCTTGTTTTTGTAAACATTTAAACATTTTTTTTGCTTTTTACAAGTTTCAATAACTCCCCATTTCCTTGATTTAATAAAAAAGAAACAAAAACATGGAAAAAGTGGAAAACAGGAGAACTTTGTAGAAATACTCTCAAAATATTGGTAATCACAATGTGAGTAAACTAAACCCTCCAGGTAAAAAATAAATATTGCCAGATAGGACTTAAAAAGAAATGCAAACGTCCAGCTACGTTATGCTCACAGGATACTGAACACCTTCGGATGAAGATTTAAAGTCAAACGGTCGTTGTTCAGCAAGCTTGTTCTTGGTCCTTGACTGAAGAATGACCAGACCCAGGAAAAGCAAGGCAAGTGTGGTGAAGTTTACTGAGAAAGAATGAGATAGGTTTATAGAACAATAGCGAAACACATTTGCCACAGATGACAAACGGGATCCTTGTCACAGAGGAACCTTGCTTATGGTCTGGGGTCTTGTTTTAACACCGTCTGGAGTAGGCCCTTCTTGGGGTTCAGAGGTCACCACGGAACCACTGTGATGGACAGTTGGGGGTTACATGACCTGAGTCCTCCTGCACATACAGACCGTCCATGTCCAAGAGCCTCTCTGAGAGCTAGTTTGCAGGGAGAAGTGTGATGTAGATTTAAGTTAGCTTTGTTCCCGGTCACCTTTCAGACACTCTCTGGCCAGTGGGCTAAGGAATCCTCTGCATTATTTTCCAGTTGACATGATAAGTCCGGACTGGTAGATTGGTAGTTGCTTAGATGCCCACTTTTGTCTCCCAGGAAGGACTGGAAATCCTCACCTCTACCTGACAAGAACACAAAATGTTTTGTGTACCCTTCATTGGAAAACAAAGTTGGTATAGTCATTTTATTCTTAGAAAAAGTAAACTTAAGACAAGAGACATTCCTACAGGTAAAGAATTGGCTATATGCACCTAATAATATAATCTCAAATTGTAGTTGGAAATTTTTGTGTTACATTGATACACAAAATTATAATTGATACATCAGGCAGATAAAAACATCAACAAGACCATAGAAGATTTGAACAGTACAGCTAACAAATTTGATCTAACCCTGAGAGAACATCATATCCCACAATTGGAGATTAAATAATTATTTTTAAGCACACAAAGAACATTAGAAAGTTGACTACATTTTAGGGCATAAAGATATACTCAGGAAAGGTTAAAACATTGATATCATAGAGTTTACATTCCTCAAACACAATTCAGCAACTTTAGAAATCAATAACAAGACTAAATCTAAAAGGAAAAGACAAATATTTGGAAACTTAACATTTTCAAATAACTTAGATTGAAAGAGAGAAATAATTGAAATGGTAAGTTTTAGAACTAAATGACAAAAATATTATACAACCTAACTTAATGGGTTAAAACCAAAGCAAATTTTGGAAAGAATTTTATAGCTTGAAATATTTTTATCACATAAAATGTCTTTTTTTTCTATATAAGAAGGATCAAAATTAATGAACTGGAGCATTTATCTTAGTAAAACAAGGTTGTTTTGATAGTAGAAAATTATATTAATATAATTTCATTACATTAAAATTATATTAATATAACCATATTAGCATAACTGATTAAAGGAGAAGTATTTAATTGCATTATTAAATATGGTAAGAAGAAGTCAGATAAAATTCAGCATTCATTCATGATAAAAGATCTAGCAAAGTAGAAATCAAATAAAACTTCCTTAACATGAAAAAGGTCAGATACAAAAGCGTATTATAAATGTCATGCTCCCTGTGAAATGTAAAACATTTCCTTTTATTATCCAGAACCAGCCAAACTGCTTACTGTCATTGTTTCTACTCAAGTGTTAGTAAAAGAGTTTCATAAGTTTATGTGATAATAAAATCTGTATATAAAACTCAAACATACAGAAAATGTAATTAAAATAAAACAAACAAAAAACCCCATTTTGGGCAGTGCCTGTGGCTCAAAGGAGTAGGGCGCTGGCCCCATATACCAGAAGTGGTGGGTTCAAACCCAGCCCCGGCCAAAAACCGCGAAAAACCCCCACACAAACAAACAAACAAAAAACATTTTTCTAATATCACCAACAATAATCATTAACTACCACTACCACCAATAAGGGCAAAAACTATCAAAATTCACATGCTCTTTATTGAGAAAATCATAACATTTTCTGTGAAGATATTAAAAAAGACCTTAAAAATACAGCCATATGCCAATTGAACATTCCTAATTGAAAATTCAAAATCTGAAATGCTCAAAAATCCTAAACTTTTTAAATGATGAAATGTTGCCACAAATGGAAAATTCCACATTTGACTTCACGTAATAATCTCAGTTAAAGCAGAGCCAAAAGTTTGTTTTATGCACAAAACGATTAAAAATATTGTATACGATTATTTTCAGGCTACGTGTATGAGGTATATATGAAATGTAAATGAATTTCATTTTTTAACTTGGGTCTCCTCCCCCAGATATCTCATTATGTGTATGCAAATATTCTAAAATTTGGAAAAATTCAAAATCTGAAACCCTGTTGCCAGGCATTTCAGATAAGGGACACTCAACCTGTACACCACGTTCTCAGTCCTTATACTATAAAGAAGTGAATTCTTTCAAAGTTAATCTAAAACTTCAAAGTAATTTCAACCTGGTTTTTCACAGGATTGGAGAAACTAATTCTGAACTGGACATGAAATGCCAGAGATGATCAATGTGCTCATTGCCCAAATACTGTGGCAGTGAGGCGACCGTCATAGTGACAGACGATTAGAACAACAGGATCAAAGAAAGAACCTAGACGTGGGTCTTTTCCAATTTGGGTTTTACAAATCAGTGGGAAAAGACAGAATTAGTGTAATAAATGATACTGAGTGGTGATGATCCTTGGGGAGGGGCAGTGGAAGTGAAATGGAAGCTTCATCTCATCTCATAAACAAAAATCAATTCTAGGTGAACTAAAGACTTAAATGTGAAATGCAACAGCATATTTCTACACAGGTGTTCTGCTGTTGGGGTATGGTAGTATCTCAAGATATTTAAAAAGGGGGCAGCACCTGTGGCTCAAAGGAGTAGGGCGCCGGCCCCATATGCTGGAGGTGGCAGGTTCAAACCCAGCGCTGGCAAAAAAAATTGCAAAAAAAAAAGAGAGGGCGGTGCATGTGGCTCAGTCAGTAAGGCACTGGCCCCACATACCAAGGGTGGTGGGTTCAAAGCCAGCCCTGGCCGAATTGCAAAAAAAAATAGCCGGGCGTTGTGGCGGGCACCTGTGGTCCCAGCTACTCCGGAGGCTGAGGCAAGAGAATCGCCTAAGCCCAGGAGTTGGAGGTTGCTGTGAGCTGTGACACCACAGCACTCTACAGAGGGCGATAAAGTTAGACTCTGTCTCTACAAAAAAAAAAAAAGAGAGAGAGAGAGAGAGAGATATTTAAATGGATTTAAATTAAGTACTTCTGTTCAGAAAAAGATCCTGTAAACAAACAAAAGATAAGCCAGAAACTGGGAGAGAGCATTTCTAATACATGTCACTGAAAAATGGCCACTAACTAGTATGTATAAAGAATTCCTATGGCTCAAAGAGAAGGGGAATCTAACAAAAGCTACTAAAAAATTAGACAAAAAGCATGAATAAATATTTTATAGAAGGGGAAACAGGAAAAACCCATCAGGATATGAAAAGAGGATAAGGGTTATTATAACGAATAAAATTCAATTTAGTATATTTGTCTGTTTAACCACAATGAAATATTTCACGTGCACTAAGAGGGCAAAGATTTTAAAAGTTATAAAACACCCATTGTTTACATGCATACAGAACAGAGGCTGGCTATTTTTTTTCTGTAAAGGACCAGATAGTAAATGTTTTAGGCTTTGCATAAAGTTCCTTGTAAGTATTCCTCTGTGTCATTGTATCACAAAAGCAGCCACACACAATATGTAACCAAATGAACAGGACTTTGTTCCAATAAAGCTTTATTCACAAAACCAGAGAGTGGATTTGATTTGGTGCATGGAGTGTAGTTTGCTGACCCTGATGCAGAGGGAATAGATTTCACATGGGAATATGAATTGCTATGTAAACCTTTTAAAATTATCTACTAAACATGTCTGTGTACAATCCTTTCCAACATATGCACTGTACAGAACTCCAGGAGATTTGTACACCAGGGGACTGCAGGAAAATGTTCATAGCAGCACGTCCATACGAGCAAAAGAGCAAAACACCTGTCATGGTCCATTCAGGCCACTGTAACAACACAGCACAAACGGACAAGCTGTAAGCAGCATAAGTTTATTTCTCACAGTTCCGGAAGCAGAGACGTCAAAGAACAAAATGCCAGCAGAGTCGGCGGCTGGCGAGGACTCTCTTTATAGATGCCCCTCCTTCTGCATTCTTTCCTGTTATAATGGGAAGGGTCTCTCCTGGCCTCTCTGCCCTCATGACCTAATCACTTTCCAAAGGCCCCACCTCTCATTATCACCATGTTAACAAGGAGGTTCCTGTGTATGAATTTTGGGGGGACACGATCCTTCAGATGCTAGCCTAACTCAAACATCATATATCACCAATAACAGGGACACATTTATTCTGTACTATTCACACAAATAAATCCTATACAACAGAGAACATAGATGGACAACAGCTAGAGGCCTTAGTGTGGAGAACAAAAGGAGCCAATTACCAACGAATGCATAAAGTACGAGCCCACTGGAATAGATCTCAAAATGGGAAACACGAATATATGTCACATGATAGGTGACAAAACTGAAAAAAGAACCAGTGCAGTGACTGATGCAAAACTTAGGACCATGTTCACCTCTTAGAGCAAGACAGGACGGGAGCTGGGAGGGTCAGACAGGGGCTTCTAAGTCCTGGGGATGTTTTCCTCCTTAATCCCGTTGGTAGACCCACGGATGTTGGCTTCTTTTTGTTCTCAGATGCTAAGTGTCTCTCTTAGATATGTGGTATTTTATTTGAGATCTAGTTAAGTGTGGTAGAGGTATTCAGGGCTAACCAGAAGAGGAGGAACATAGCATCAGGTGGACTAGTTAGGAGTTGTTAAACAGTATTCCATGCATTGAGTGGTGGTGGTCTTGTGAGTTGACGGAAAGGAGTGAATTCAAGAGATTTTTGATGTAAAGACCTGGGGTAGGGGTGATGGGGAGGGTGGATAAGCCTAGGAAATTATTGTTGCTGGTGTTGTTAACAACTTGGACTTGTTATATTTTTTGAGCCACATATTGAAAATATTTAAGAAAATGAGGGGAGAAAAACTGTTGAAGAACTTTTGAGTGATTTCGCCAAGTACTTTTGCTCCCCAAAGAGCTTACATTAAATGTTTACTAGAACAAGTGTAAAAGAGAAAACAGGCGGCACCTGTGGCTCAAAGGAGTAGGGCATTTGCCCCCTATGCCGGGGGTGGTGGGTTCAAGAAAAAGAGAAGCGACAAACAGAATTTTGTTGTAGAAATTCCCAAGGAAATTTAAACAGTATTGACTTTGATATAAAATAATAAAAGAATGAGTGACATGAATATTATTTAACAAACAATGACCAAATGCCTGGTACTGAGCAAATAGTAACTGCTTAGAACATAAAAGGGTAGAGAGAAGTGTTATCAGCTTACCCTGGTGGTTAAGAGCTTGGTCTCGAATCCTGAGTGATCTTTGGCAACATTTTTGGATGTTTCTAAGCCTCAGTTTCTTATGGATAACGTGGGTGCAATGATATCTCAGACAGTTTTTCAGTAGGACTTAGTGATTTTAATGTGCTACCAATGAAAATATTGTGCAATTTTGCATAATTAGGAACAATGGTGTTTTTAAAAACATCTACGTTTCTTTCTCTTCCATTACCTTAGCTGTTTCTGATATTTTCAAAAGTGGAACCGTGAGCCACCTGGCTTTCGAGCTCTGCTTTGCTGGCCTTTCCTCTCTATCAAAGAGACGTCGGATCATATCCTCAATTTATGTCAGCTCAGACTTTGATACATTTACTTTTTTCTCAATTACTTATGGAAGGGAAAATTCACTTACTAAATGTAGTTTTAATTTCACAGAAAATGTCTCCCACTTTTTGAGATTTGGGTGTTTTTTTAGAAGAAATAAAAATTGAACATATACACCTCACTCCTAACCATAAAGATAAATGGGTAGCATCTGGGTTTATGTACATTTAAATTCTGAGTCTTAAGTTTTTCTTTCCTGTGGGAAATTCAGTTACAGTAAAATAAAAAATAATAATAATAGTGAGGGAAGGAACTTGAGAGCCCTTGGAAAGAAAGGAAGAATGTCCTTGTTTGGGGCAAATAATTTAAATCCACTGCCGACAGAGCTCTAATGCAAATAATGGTTGAATTTCCTGCTTTATTTTATATAGGATACATTCAACCTTTAATGGCCCAAAACTCTTTTTTCCTCATTTAATAGTAAGAATAATACAGTCATAACTTACCTATATGAATAGGATTACGTTAGGATTTTTAAAATATGCATTGCCTTGGGAGAAAAAACATACGGTGTTCAAGGTGAAACTTGAAATATTGCCTTTAAATTATTAATTATATTTTATGGAGATACTATTTCAATCTTACTTGACTTTTGAATTAGATCGTTTAGTGCTTGAGGCAATACACAGCTACTATAAGAAATTAACTTCAGAAATATTTCAAAAGAAAATTTGAAAGAGAGTGGAAACTTTGCTCTCTGAACACTTGAAATATTTTTCTCATCTTCTCACACTGATGAAGCTGGTGATCTATTAATTGCCATATTTGAAGTATTTTAATCTGATAGTGAGTTATGAAATGCAAAATACCATGAATATAGTGTTTTATTTGCAAATGGTTTTGTTACGTTTTGTAAAAGATGGAAAGTTAGGTTTTCCTGATGGCATAGCCAGTCTTTTCAATTTGTTTTTGGCTGGGGATAATTTAATGCCTTTTATTTGTAATTTGTTTTCATTTACTTGATCTTCTTCTGTATGTTTTCACATAAGTAAATAATTAGAAAAAGATAATATGAAATATATACACATGAAATATCAGGTTTATTCTGGACAAGGAACTCATTCATTAGAAAATGGTGTTTCCCCATTTCCTTCAAAATTAGGAGAAAATAGGTGGTAACCAAAGTCATCAGATAAGAAGCGTGGATAAATTCAATCAGCAATTTAAACATTTTTCTTCAGTTTGTAAAATACAGTCAAAGTAAGTGACAGCTTCTTAAACAATACCAATGGTTTTCCTTTTTTGAGAGTTGTGTAGACCAGGTCACTTTGGGGGGATACGCAGAATCAAAAATGTACATCAGATGATCATGTTGCCTGTAGCTTTTTCTGATGGGCGACCTGAAATATGGAGAGCCATGTCCTAAGTTGTAAACTCTATTTACTTGGGGTACGTGCTGCCTCTCAACCATAACCTCAGCAGGGCTTCTCAACCTGCGCAAATGACCGGTGATCAAGAAGGAGAAGCAGAAAATGCCACGAGTGTGGTTGTAAATAGAGTAAAAACTGAGAGTTGGGCCCACGCTTATTACCTCCTCAACAAGAGCAGAAATGACCAAGTCCAGACTGTGCTCTGCAAGATTGATATGTGATTGTGATTATCGTGTCTGCTACTTTCCGTGCTTGCTAGGGACCTGAGAACATCATACATCTGACACCATCCCTTGATCCTCCCGAGAACACTGTATAGTAATTACTCTCATTATCACCATTTTATCGATGGGAAAACTGAGGCCAAGGGAACTGTAATGAAATTAGCATAAAGGCGCAAGCTAAGTAAATGAAGGGGCTTCTTTCTGACCTTAGGTCTCTGATTCCAGAACCCATGCTTGAAAACTTTTTATTGTGGTCCTGGAGTGAAGGGAAATGAAAATTAAATTACTCCCAGGGCAGGAGAGTCTACTGAGTCTACAGTACGCTCACTGAGAGGATTAAGTGTTCACGTGTGCAAAGATATCAGCATTCCTGGTTAGTCTGATTTGAGGCTCTGATAACAATACCTATGCCCTCTGGGTGATCAAGGGTATTATGAAAGCTCTGCTAAGAGATGTTGCTTGTTATAATTTATATAAGCTGATGAAAATTTTCTTTAAAAGTCTAATCTATAATCTAGACATTTCTTTATGATTGAGTATGTGTCAAATTTCCAATTGCCTATGAAGTTTCAGCAAGGCTATTCAAATACAGATGTCCCCAAAGAATTTATTTTTGGGAATCTGGGAAATAAACGTGGAATATACATTAGGTTAATTATTTCAGCTATTTAGGGTGTCATGAGTTCTCTGTAGGATTATGAAGAAAAATGATGAAAACATTAATTGGCATATGCAGAGTGTAAGTTGCATGTACATCATAATTATATTCTGAAAGGTGCTTTAAAGTACAGTATACTCACCTCTGTAAGTTAACCAGCCAAGGTTAACTTACAAACTGGTCAACATAAGGAACTAGGCCTGCTGTACTGATGCGTACATGGAGTGTGTGTCTAGTCTATGAAAATTAGATCAATTCATGAAGGTGGTCAGTGCAGGGAGGTGGTCAGCTAGGGAGGTTCTACTGCAATAAAGAAAAAAAGCAAAATGCTAACAAATTGTTGCTTTAAGTTGGTGAGATGTTCTTCTTTCTCCAATTATGAGTTTTAAATATTATAGTTAAATTACTTTTATGATAGAAAAGAATGAATAAATAGAAAACCAAAACAGAAAAGCAAAAATGTATTTGAAAGACACGTTTTTCAGGCTGGTGATCAGTAGAGTTTTTTGACCTGTGCATGTGGCTGATGAGCAAGAAGGTGGAGCTGAAGATGATTCCAAGCTTTTCTGAATACCGTTGAGTGCTGCGGTTAACCAAAATACTGCAGGAGGTACAGGAAAGGGCTTTTGAGGAAGAAACTCTGTTAAGTTTCTGCTGTCAGGTCTGTTATGTGCTGAATATCTACCAGACAACCAGTAATTTTATACCCATATTTGGAACAGAAGTTAGGAGTTGTGATTATCAGTGAGAGAGCAACCTGCGGATACATAATGACGGCAACGCTGAGAGTTTGTGAAATCACTCAGGAAAAGATCTCAGGGAGAAAACAGCCAGGGAAAGAAGAGCCTTGGTTCTAGAACCCTGAGCCACTCAGGTGGGAGGAATGGACTGGAGCCGGAGAACTGGAGGTGGAGAGTTCAGATCTGTGAGTTACTGAGATGGTGGGAATGGAGTTAGATGCTAAAAGTAACAACCATTGAAGCGCAAACTCTCAATTGGTTGGTGATGAAGAAAAGAAATGGGGACGACTCCCAGGTTAGTATTGGTTTGAGTGACTGAATGGTGGTGTCTCTAAACTGACCATCTTGTCATAAAGATGACAAGTAGATTCAGGAAAAACATCATGAGTCTAAATTCAAAGTCTCAAGTGTCTCTGGTCCATCCAGGGAGACAAAGCCCGTGGGCAGGTAGATCTGATGGCAGCTCACAAGTGAGGTCATCAGGGCGAGAATACAGACCAATCAAGGGAGACGGTGGTGCAAACTATGGCGGTGGGCGAATGTTTCCTGAGGAGGAGGCGAGACATTACGGAAGGTGGCAGAGGAGGCCAGGACCAGGGCCGAGGAGTGGCCAGTTGTTTGGCTCTTGGGAGGAATACTGGCTCTGTGATGGGAGGGTAGGATGGGAAGGTCAAATGCAGTGGGTTGGGCCGTGAGGGGGTGAGAGACAGTGTGGCAATGGCTTCCGTCCACTCCCTGAAGTATGTTGGTAGACGGAAGTTCCTCACACTGGAGAAGAGACACATGGCAGGTTTGGAGAACGTCAGTCAGGGATAGAGGAGAAAGAACGGTCGAAACACCTCGGTTGGAGATTGTGGCTGGCGCAGGTCCGAGAGAAGGCAGAGGGTGAGCGGAGTTGCTGTGGGATCCTTTTTCTATTGTTCTGGAGAGACCACCCTGAGACAGGCACTTGGCAGATGCATATTAAAGCAATAGTTCGCTTCTTTTCTCCCTCTGTGCAAACTTAAATCTCTGCTGCAACTAAGTCTGGCATTATTCCAGAAAAATAATGAGCAATTTTTGAGTTAATCAGTGGCTACTGCTCTTCCCCCTTGAGCTAGTGATCGGAGGTACCCCCAAGTCTGGAGCAGCTCCATGATGGGTCAACTGGAACTTGGATTGTCCGCTCTTTTGACTCTCACATTACCGTCTGTTTCCTCTTCCCTGGCGGTGGAGACTGTTTTACTTTTGTCCGTAAGTCGCCAAAGTGGGTATTCCACAGAGCTTTTATATTAAATCAGATCACCCAAAATGTCCTCCAAATGTGGCACAAAGCCTTCTGGCTCTTTTTTCTTGATTTATATGACCATAATAGAGAAAAGGGGGATTTCGTTGACATATTTCAGGTATATGTTACATATATTTCATATATAGCCCCAGACCTTAAGTTTTGAGATGAGGAAAACACGGAGTTCTGGAGGACCGAGGTGTCGCGTTCAGCGTCAGCAGCACAGTGAGAATGAGAAAGAGGCTCCTGGCTTGGGGATCTGGCATTCTAGGACGTGCAGCTGCCAGTTCACGGCAAACATGCAGATGCTTTCTCTTTCTTTCACTTTGTTGTAGAAGTAGACATATACTGTACTTGGTTGCACTTGGCCAAGCAGCAGGCTCACCCTCTTAGTCATGTGCATGGTCTAATCAGGGTTGGTTTGAAAGTTTTGCTACCTACATATGTGACAGGATTTGCCAGAACAATGAGGGATTGTTTCCACTTGCCATAACTGTGATCTTATAAACCAGCTAAAAGTGGTTTATTCTGCAATATCCCCTTCGTGGAGAGCATTGGTGCACAACTTTAATGTTTGCATGCACGCCGTACCAGGTCCTGAGTAGTGCCTATGTAATAAAACATATGAATAAAATCAAATAAGCCAATCTTGGAACTGGCATATTATTTGACCCAGAAGTTGGTTGGTTCTAGTTTTGTAGACTTAAATATAAAACATATGAAAATATTTCTTTTGAAATGGAACCTCTAAGGTTTTATTAGATGAGGAGGTATGTACGTGTCAATTGAATTGAACATGATGTGTGATTCCCAGGGTGGAAATTTGAGCTTTGCAGAGAGGGTTGGGTGGCTGGACTGAAGGGGCAAGTAGCTCAGAGATTCAGAAAGTTTATAGGTCCTACCAAGTCTTTTTTACCCTCTTGAGAGTGTCAGCTTGTAAAAACAAATTACAATGTGTCACTATTGGCATCTAAATCTGATGATAGTTTTCAAATTTTTTTCCCATGGTAATAATCCTCCGTATTTAATTTGGGTCAATGCCACTTTGTTTCAGAATTGGAAATTCTTTTCTGCATCATGGATTTCGATATCTTTTAATGATAGACATAGAACACAACTAAGGAAAACATACTGATGCCCATTGCTGACCATTATATTTAAGGGTATTCCTTCAAAGACAAGACATATATACAGTGTATCAATTAGGGAATGGGTTGGTCTGACTTTGACAATCATGTGGGCAGGAACAGTCTTAAATTATAGCTCAGCAGTTAGGGAAACCCTTCCTATTCTAAGAAGCTGAAGTCAGTGACTTAGAAATTACACCAGTGTGTGACATGTGTTCCTTATTTGCTGTGGACATCACATAGTGCACACAATTTGGAGTTTTGAGGTCTGAAAATTGTCACGGCCATTTTTTTCATGTTCGTGTCAGATGATTTTATTTTTCATTGATTGTAAAAGCCTTGCACACATTTGCATCTTGTCTTAAATTTACAAAAACCAGGAAAAAATATAAATGCAAAACAACACTCTCAAGTTAAATGTACTATATAGAGGTAACCACTGTAAACATTTGAGTCTTCTTTCCTGTGGGTTTGAAAAGAAGTGAAAAATAATACTAACACCAAAAAAATCATGATAATGTAATAACAAATAGGTAATGTAATTATGAGAGCAGCTCACCTTCCTGGAGAGCCAGCCGTGAACCAGACACTACTCCCTGCGCTTTATGTAAGTTGCTTAACTTGATGCTCATAAAATTATTGTGGGGTAGTTCCTATTACCATGTCAATATTACAGGGGACTCAAGCACAGAGACATTAGAAAACTTGGCTGAGAGCCCACATAAAGTGGGGGAAGATGCGAATGGGAATTCAAGCACTCCAAGCTATTACCTTCTGCTGCCACAAATACATGCTCATTCTCACTGAATTTAAATCATGCTTCAGAGACAGTGTAACTTTCTGCCGTTTCCACAGACTTACCATAAAAATTTCTCATGTTAAAATTCTTCACACTCATAATTTAAATAATCATCTAATTTTTCATTGTGGCTGTACCCTATTATGTGCAATCACTGCCTTCATGTCAGGGCTTCAGATTGTTCACAGGTGTTTGATGTAAATAATGCTCTGATGAATTTATTTTTACGTAAATCTCAGCATATCTGATAATTTTCCTACGATAGATTTTTAGAAGTAGAATGATGGCTTGCTTTGAAGGCATTTAAAGTACTTTTCTAAATTATGATGAGTACAAGTCAATTTGGAAAAAAAAGTACCGCAGCTACCTATAAACTCCAAATCTTCTTTAAAAGTTAATTAATGGGAATGCGTAGATTTTAGACGCTTTTACGATGTGATGAGAGACAGCAGCAGGCCAACCAGTGGGGAATCTATTCTCTTACTCCGGCCTGACCTTTGCTCATTAACTGGCCACTGCTTTATCTTTTTTTTTTTATGAGACAGAGTCTCACTATGTCACCCTCAGTAGAGTGCTGTGCCATCACAGTTCACAGCAACCTCCAACTCTTGGGCTTAAGTGATTCTCTTTTCTCAGTCTCCCAAGTAGCTGGCACCACGGGTGCCTGTCACAACACCACAGTATTTTTAGAGATGAGATCTTGCTCTGGCTCAGGCTGGTCTCAAACTCATAAGCTCAGGTGATCCACCACCTCGGCCTCCCAGAGTGCTGGCATTACAGGTGTGAGCCACTGCGCCTGGCCTGCCACCGCCCATCTTTGTCTGATAACTCCTTGAGCTAATCAACACACGGAGTACCCACTGATTTTGAGTAAGCTTGTCCTCAGAGCAACTTTTTAGAAAGACACAGCAAGAAGAGAAATTAGGCCAAAGATTACAAAGTATCTGCAGATGCTTAAAAGGCATAACATAAAATGTTGCAGTTTTTTAATCCCCCAGTTTTTATAAATGGCTTTGCAACACAAAAATAAAAGAGCATAAAATTAAATTTTGTCTCAAAGGAACAGTTAGCATGAAAGTGGGAATTTTAAGACACATCATGAAAGGAAGAATAAGGCCTCTGCGGGCATCTGGGCCTGTGGGGGAGTGCATCTAAAGTGGGGCGGCGTCAGGACTCGGGTCCTGAAAATGGGTTTGCTTCTTTTAGAAATGCACCAGCTGTTCACTATGTTCTCGCTAAGGGTCTCCTTCCGTTATACCTTTCATCCGGCCTAATCAATCCTGTCCCCATACCCCATTCTCCCTCTCTCCCCTGCTGTCTCTTCCCGCGTCTAAGTTCTCCAGCTCGCTCCATCCTTCCCTGAACGCTAAACGTTGAATTCATTTGGCTCTATCTCTGTTTATATGCACGTAAGTGCATGTGTGTGCACATTTGTGTATGTGCATACGTTTAAATTTGAGGATCTGTTAAATCTATACTGTCTTCATTAACAAATAGGCAAGGTTGGCTTCAATCGGGGTTTTCATGCTGTCCTCTGGCCCAGGCAGGTTTTCCCACCTGGGCCCAAATTTGTCCTGGGTATTTTCTGAAAAATGGCAGCTCAGGAATTGAATGAACACACTCATGCTAAATGAAAGGGCATGTTCCTGACTCTAGTAAACTGAAAAATGAAAGCAAGAGGATCAAATAGAAGCCAATTACAATGGGAAGCCACAGTATGTACAGCATTGAAGATGGTCAGGAGATTACGTTTCGGCAGTCATACCTTGCCTTAAATAACGTACAAGAGCCCCTTTCCAATGCTCCCTCAGGGAAGGTAAAGCTAAGTATAATGTGACCTACGGCTTAGGTTTAAATTCTTGCCTCCCCCTTGGTGAGTCTCTAAATACTAAACAACGGTGGCTCCCAAATTTGGCTCCACATCTGAGTCCCCTGGGGAGATTTGTACAAATGCAGTGGTGCCTGGGAATTTATATTTTTGAAAAGCTGCCCATTAGATTTTGACACCTGGCCAGGTTTGGGGACTTCTCCTTGGACGTTGGCTAAGTCTGTTTCTGTGCCTTCTGTGGGTGTTTAGCAGGTGGGCTGGCACTTACGGAGTGAGTGTGTTGTACAATCACACACCTGACATTTTGCAGCTGAGGAAATTTGGGTGAGTGTGTGAGTGGCAGAAACTGAATTCACAGTGAGAGTTTAAGGCCTCATTTGTTTTGCAGCCTCTCAAAAAAAATGATGTTTCGGCCTCAACAAAGGTAAGGGATAAGCTGAAGTTAAAAACTCACACTTTAACTCTCACATCCTAACCAATGAACTTCTTGGCCATAAAATGGAAACATTATCTTTACAAGATTAGTTTTACTTACCTTTATTCCGAGATAATCTTATACTTAGGGGAGGGTCCCACTGCTAGGGCACAGCGTTCTCACATACCCTTTGCCCAGCTTCCTCTAGCGTTAGCAGCTGATGTACTGTGCTCTCTAATAGAAACATTTTACATAACCACTGTGTATTTGCTGAAACCAAGAAATTAACAATTGGGTTCCCCGAGTTTTTCTATTGTCTCAGTTTATTCAGATTGCAATAACAAAATACGTTAGACAGGGTAGTTTATAAGTAACATACACTTACTGCTCCAGTTCTGGAAGCTGGGAAGCCTGAGATTAAGGTGCTGGCAGATTCAGCGTCTGGTGGGGCCCATGTCTCACAGGTGGTAGCTACTACATGCCTGTACACGGCAGGACGGCAAAACAATTTCCCCAAACCTGTTTCATGAGGACATTCATTCCCTTTACGAGGGCACAGCTCTCATGATGACTTGATCACCTCCCAAAGGCCCTTTCTGTTTATATAGTCACCCTGGAGGTTAGGTTTCAACATGTGAATTTGGGGGGAACATGAACTTCAGACCGTTGCATCTGCTAACGTATTTTTTTTTTTGTTCTAGTCCTCACTCCAGGATGTCACGTTATATTGAGTCATTGAGTCTTACCCAGTCTGCGACAGTTTCTCCGTGTTCCCTTATCTTTCATTACCTTGACACATTTAAAAAGTAGTTGCGAGGGATTTTTTAGCGTCCTTCACTTTGGGTTTGCCTGATGTATTTTCATTATTAGAGCGAGGCTATGAATTTTGAGAGGTGATACTCTGTTTCTGTTGCATCACCTAGGACCTTTGTGAGGTTTTTGACAAAGGGATGCTTGCATTCTCTCGCTGGAGGTATTTAAGCTACAGTTAGACACTGTCTGCCAGGCTGAAGGAGTCTCTGTGAGGCTGGATCTTCAATACCCCTTCTAACTCTAGAAGTCTAACAGTCATAAGGGAATGTGACAAATGGAAAGACATGGAAAAGATGAACATGAGAGGCAGGGAGAGCTCAGCAAAGAGAGAGAATCAGTTCCCCAAGAGCGACCCCCATTACAGTACACTCACGTCTTCCCACATGGGGACGGAACCCAGAGCCGGGAGTCTCCATCGCACTCAAGGTTCCCGATGTGGAGCCCTACCGAGCACAGCCCCTGCAGGGGCTTCTGCGAGGAGCGTTGGCTGCCAGTAATTGAAGCTACTAGGTTGCTCTTGTGGTTTTCCTCTGTGTTCCTATAAATTAAATTGATGTGTAGTTAAGTGGAAAGCAATCTAACTTGAAAGACAGCAGCTACCTGACTCTAAGGATGACTGAGGTTGGGACGTGTTCAGTAACATTTTTGCCTTAATTTCTCTAACCATGAAGTATAATTCTTACTAAAAATATATTGACTTATACAGGTATTGGATTGAAAACATATCATCAGAAATGTCATGCCTACCCTGGCCAAACCTGATGTAACATGATTAACCTAGAATGCTAAACTTTATTTGAACATACTCAATGTAAACGTACTATGTTTTAATACCTAATTTTAAAAATGAAGGCACTGAACAAATGAATTCATTATAAAGCACCATAAGTTTCTCTGGAGAAATGCAGATACAGCTGTGAATGCCACATTGCAGTGCTGCCTGCTGATCTTGGAAAGACCGTGGTGCATGGAAAGTGATCACAAAAATCAGGATGTCTGTTTAACCCCAGGGTATATCACACCCAGTGAATCATCTAAGCTCACTATTCAGCTTCTTCATCTGGTACATTAGAGAATCAAACAGGATTCCTAAGACTTCACCTCCTAAATTATATAGTTCTCTGATTTTTTCCCCAAGACTTCACCATTCATGTCCATAAAGCCATTGATTCTGTATTGTTAATATACTGTTCATAAATGATATTTTTTGACAATTCAGGAAATAACTTGGCTATCTGTTTTGTTTTTCCAACCTGGAAAAAGTAACTTGTGTAAGTGTTTAAGCATTTGTTTGAACAATTGGTATAATAATTTATGATTTTCCCTAGGTAAAATGATTGTTTCAATTCCACGAAAGAGAATGGTTTGGTCATGGGATCACATAATATTTTGAATAGAAAGCGATGCCATAATGAATATATATATACAGCTCAGTGATCAAACTTCCTATCCACCCTAGATGTTCCCAGTTATTTTACTGGTGTGAAAACTGTAAATGTTTGGAAAACAGTTTTATTTGTGACAGGTATAATCAACACGTTTTCTACAGTTGCAGACCTGTTCATAAAAAACATTAAAAGAAAAAATGAAGTGACATCATGTCTGGGAAAGAATTCCCTAATAGAAACATAAGTAGGTAGTGTGGGGTTTTGGAAGTGCACATTTACTCTTGACAGATCTGCCCTGACCATAACAGGGGTATACTCACTCAGCTCTGCACAAAGGAGATATTTCTTTAGAATGGTTTGGTCCATTTTGTTATACTTACTCATCAAAGAAAGAGAAGCAGATTACCTGTTCAGGTTCCACACTATGCTCTATAAGCAACTGGTTCTTTCTGTTTGTAACTTTTGCCAGCTCTAGCTCACCCTTAAAGGCAAGATACCTTTTGATGGTCTCGAATGACACCTTCAGTAAATCTCCCACGATGCTGGGAGTTGAATGGAGTTGGTGAAGGGTCAGGTGCACCATGGCTAAGCACACATCACTTCCTGTTGAATTTGAATCCAGTCTGAGATCAATCCCATCTGAGAGTTGTATAACTAATGGTAAATCAAACTCTTTAATTGATTTTCTGGAACAGTTTTCATGGTTTTATAAGAAATCATGCTCAACTAAACATGTTGAACTTCAGCGATCACTTTCAAATTCAGAATAGTTACGATCAGTATAGAAAATAGCAAAATCAATGACTTTCCAACAATGTCTCTAAAACTTGTCATCACACCGTAAATACGGGTATTATACTTTATGCTCAGTCATGTGGTGAATGTTTAGCTGCTAGAAGCTCTGATATTTGTAGTGTTTGCTCATGACCATGGTGTAAATATTCCCACTGTGGCCAATTTCAAACTGTCCAAGTTACTGTATGTGGGACTGAGAAGAATGTATAGAATCAGCAATCAGAAGCCAGCTCCAGCCAGCGCTAGCACAGCAGTGACTGTCCCCAGGGCAGGAGTGAGGGTAGATGAAGAGCAGAGGGCAGATCCAGGGCCTCAGAATCATAAACAGACAGGATGCCTGTTTCCCGGACTCGGTTATGCAAACCCAGCAATTTTATTTTATTTTATTTTATTTTATTTTTTAATTTTTATTAAATCATAATTGTGTACATTGGGGCAATCATGGGGCACAATGTGCTGACTTTATATACAATCTAAAATATTTTTATTGAACTATTTAACATAGCCTTCATGGCCTGTAAATCACTATATGAAGACATTTATATTCTACTTTTAGAAATTTTCACTTGTACCCTTGTAAGATGCACCGTAATTGTGATCCCACCAATCACCCTCCCTCCACCCATCCTCCCCCCTCCCCTCCCCTCCCTTGCCCCTTTCCCCATTTCTTGTGCTATAACTGGGTTTTAACCTTCATATGAAAGCTATAGATTAGCTTCATAGTAGGGCTGAGTACATCGGATACTTTTTCTTCCATTCTTGAGATACTTTGCTAAGAAGAATAAGTTCCAGCTCCATCCATGTAAACACGAAGGAGGTAAAGTCTCCATCTTTCTTTAAGGCTGCATAGTATTCCATGGTGTACATGTACCACAATTTACTAATCCATTCATGGGTCGATGGGCACTTGGGCTTCTTCCACGACTTAGCAATTATGAATCCCAGCAATTTTAGACACAGCCGCTGACTTAGAACATTGTTAAGAATAACTTTCTGTAGCAAAGTGTAC
>CAUYRH010026895.1:0-10427 GCA_963574655.1 Perodicticus potto
GTGGTGGCAGGCACCTGTAGTCCCAGCTACTTGGGAGACAATCACCTAAGCCCAGGAGTTGGAGGTTGCTGTGAGCTGTGTGATGCCACAGCACTCTACAAGGGCCATAAAGTGAGACTCAGTCTCTAAAAAAAAAAAAAAAAAAAAAAAAAGAAATGGAACTCTCATCTTTTATTTTTAATATTACAAAAAAGAAAAGAGTAAAAACATAGAAGTCATATTAAAAGCAGCAACTACAAGTTACTAAGTTACTATATTCTTTAAAATAAGGTACTTTTATCAAAACAATTATTATTTTTTATCATTACAAGAATAGTCTACAAGAGTCACAATAAAACCGTTCTTTTGGCTGCACTTGCCCTTTTCTGGCTGAAGAGGGACATTACTATTTGTTACAAGTACCTGCCAGAAGACAGGTACCAGTTAAGATGTTAAAGATACACAGATAAAAAGACCCACACTAGACAAACAGTCAAGAACCTTCTAGGCTCGGCGCCTGTGGCTCAATGGGCTAAGGCGCCAGCCACATACACCTGAACTGGTGGGTTCGAATCCAGCCTGGGCCAGCCAAACAGCAATGACGGCTGCAACCAAAAAATGGCCGGGCGTTGTGGCGGGCGCCTGTAGTCCCAGCTACTTGGGAGGCAGAGGCAGGAGACTCGCTTGAGCCCAGGAATTGGAGGTTGCTGTGAGTTGTGATGCTACGGCACTCTATCCAGGGTGACAGCTTGAGGCTCTGTCTCAAAAAAAAAAAAAAAAAAAAAAAAAGAAATTGGGAAGTGTTTTTGTTCTACCACTGGGAGGCGCTGTAGAGAAAACAGTAGATGGTGGGTGGAATCTGGGAGCCTTTGTTCACAGCTTCTTTACAATTCAGGAAGAGCCGAAAGGGTCCTCAGACTCGCCCACTTTGGCAGCACCCTTTCATAGGGCCAATAGGACAAACGTCTCATTTCCTCAACCATGTACTGGGGCCAGTCTCTGTAGATACCCAAAGGATTGAGGTGGGGCCATGACACACCAGCTCCACGCAAAGCCTCAGTAGCTGCCTCCCAGCTGCTGGCTGCATGGGGACCCGCTCTGGGTCGAGGTTCCCAAATGTGCTGAGCCCAGAACCTACGAGCAGTTGTGTTTCTGGTTAAATACAACACAAACTCAAATGCCTAAAAATCTAGGGAAAAACTTAGCAAATTTATAAGTCTTAATCTTTGAGTATACTTTTATTTTGGAATAGTTTTAGATTTACCTAAAAGTCACAAAGACAAGTATGGCGTTTGTATACTCTTCACCCGTCCTCCCCTAATGTCAATGTTTTGACAAACGTACCATGGTAATGTAAAACTAATATACATAGTATTAACCCCAGACTTTGAATTTTAACAGTTTCCCTACTATTGCCCTCTTTCTGTTCTAGGATCCAGGCCAGCATGCCACAATGCACCTGAATATGGAAATTAAGCCTCTAAACAAGCTATGTCTCTCACACACACAAAGGCCCCCTTTTACCTGTGTTCCAGTGTCATTAAGTTTGATCTTCAGCCTTCAGCTACAGATTATCATCTGTGCTGTCCAATATGGTACCCACTGGCCAATGAGGTGATTCCAATTTAAGTTAATCGAGACCAAATAAAACTAACATTCAGCTCCTCAGATACACTGACCACATTCTAATACTCAGTGATACATTTGCTAGCGGCTGTGACACTGGGCAAGATACATTTTCATACACCACATGAACAGTACCCACATGCATACATACTGAAATACCTAAGACCTAATTTCACATTTTTTACCCAGTGGAGATGACTATACACCACACAGAAATATCATCTAGTACATTCTGGAGATCATTCCATACCATTCCACTGAGCTGCCGCCTTCATTTTTGGCTATTGCAGAGTGGCTCAGAGTACAGGTGTATGTCATTCCCTAGATGGGCACTTAGGTTATTTCCAATTTCTTTCTATTACAATAGAAGCTACAAGGAACATCCTTGTCCATTCTGCAAGCCCTCGATTGATTTATCCAAGGCTGAGTGGTTAGGCTGGGAGAAAGATTGCCCTGAAAGCTCTCTCTGTACCATCAGAACTGTGCTTCAGGTCAATGACCTGGGCCCAGGGAAAGAAATCTGCAAGGTTGCCGCATGGGCAGGATGTCAGGGTCCACCCATGCATCTTTGGGCCACTTTGGAGTAGAGTTGGCTAGAGACATGATTTAGCCACCCACAGAAAAAGTAGCATGACAATTAGACCAGAAAATTGCATCCAGCCAGTCCGAGGGTCTGAATTGTGTGGTTTGATTGGCAAATGCTGACTGCATGATAGAAACATCAGTAGCTGAGTCTAAATGCAATCGTGTAGCAGCATTGCGCTGACACATTGGGTGATGCCATTTAACCCTTAGTAACTCCCCTAGACAAGTTATCAGATCGGGAAACTGAGTCGAAGGGTGAGGAACTTCTCCCACCCGTCCTGTTTCCTCAGAAAACTTCAGCTAGTGAGAAGCAGAACTGGGACATGAACTCTCCCGTAAGACCCTGATCCTAACAAGCACCAGAGCCTGTCCCTCACATGGGCCGGCATTCGAGGAGCCTGCAGACGCTTTCCAGCTACTCTTCACCTGGCTTCCCCTGGCATCCATCTCCTACATCACCATGGGACATTTGTCAGAACTAAAGTGAATCCTCATGCGTTAACTCAAGACTGTCTGGATCTCAAATATTTCTAACCCCTGTCCTCCTACCCTTGCTATTGTCCACAGTGGAAGGCAAGGCTCACTTCTGCAGGTGCTAGGTCTGTTTTATAAGGGATGGGGCAGGCATTCGGGACCAGGTTTCTCTAACCCAGGTCTGTGCAAAAACCAGACCACGTGCTCTTTGCTGGGTGATGTCAGACAGGTTGGTCTTGATTTATATTCTTATTTGTGGTTGTAATTAAGTGCCCAGGGCTGTAGGAATCAACTAAGGATTCTCAGTGGAGATTAGAATTGGGCCTTAACAAGTGGGTAGGATTTGGGGGTGGGGTGCAAGTCACCCCTGGCTTTGAGCAGAGACCTCATCTTCCTTGCCTGTGTCAGCCCTGCCTCCCTTCCGAACTCCCATCCCAAGGAGCACAGTTTTAGGCACAGAGAAGCCTCAGATGAGCTTTAGTGACTGAGGAATCCCGGGCCCAGAGGCTTTGGGTGCCCCCAGACCTTCAGTGTTTCTAATCAAAGTCAGCCGGCAATCCAGCCGTGTGACTCAGACGTGGGGCCTGCATGCTCCACTGGGATGTGGTTTCCCGTTGCTGCTGCACAGCACGTGTGGAGACCCTTCACATCCAACACACGGGGACTCTCAGTCTAGACAGACCTTACCCCATACAGAAGGCCGGGGGCCCCGCAGCAGGCCCATCCAGGCATCCTCACGGCGTTCTGTCATAGGGAAAGTGTTATTATAGCTTCTATTTCACCTCTCATTTATCACAGAGGGCCTCGAACAATGGGCTCTTGCTGAAAATGGCCCATAAGGATTCGCGTAAGGTTACACCAGAATCCCCAGGGATACTTGTACAGTGTTCAGAGTCCTGGGCCCCTACTTCAGACCCAGTGAAATCACAGTCCCTGGGGATGGGGCTCCAGCCTCTGGATCTTTGTACTCAAGTGATATGGATGAAAGCCAGATCAAAGAGCTATGGATTCTTGACTATGCTTCCCAAAATTATTTTACAGGTGTCTTTTAAGGAGTAGTCTGTGGAGAGACCTTAAGATACCTTGGGTGTGATGTACAAATTTGGCCTCTGCTCAACGTTTCATTCTGATACCATCTGAGTTAAGTCCCTTGCCTTTTCTCTGCCCGAGGATGTCCCTGATGAAGGCAAAGCAAGCCAGTCACTTTCCTTACCACAGTGATGAAAAACTGCATCCTGGCTACCCAAAAAACTATGAAGCTAAGTGGCACATTGCAATAAATAATTGAAAGATTATACTTAGCCAAAGCTCCTCCTCCTACATTAAGGGTCTGTGAAGAGTATCAAGGAGAGAAATGTGCACAATGTTGTCTTAAGTTTCAAACATACATCCTGCACAAAAACTCAAGGACTCCAAACATACCTTCCCAGGGAGGACAATGTGCATAGCAAAACTCCATCAAGAGACTTTAAATGCAGGTTTGAATTTTAAACACCTGACTTTGTTTATGGAAACTCTATTTGGTTTTTAAGTCAAGGTGTCCAGACTGTCACCTCGTAGAGGCGGCTCCCTCTGCAAAGCAATAAGTGAACCTAGACAAAACAAATTAATAGGATCTCCCGGTCAGTCCTGCTCTCTTCGTATGCTACGAATGTCTGGTACGCAGGATTTTTGATTGTCATACCCGGATGTGACAACCAAATTGGCATAGGTGGGTAGAAATCAGGGATTTTTTAAATGTGCAGAACAGCAGCCCCGCAGAGAATTATCTCAGCCCCCAACTAGTTTTGAAGCTGAGAAACCCGGTCAGAGGTCTATTCAGTGCATATGAAGATACACACAGGCTTGCGTGCTGTAACAACTGTTCTGAATTTTGCTATCTTGCACTTAACACCACCAACATCTGTGTATCCTTCTGTTATGCGCATGTATGATAGGGCATTTAGGAAAAAAAAATCAGAAACCTCATGCTTATTACACAAACGACTCCATCTACATCTTTGCACATTTCCATGATGAATTCTCAATTTAAGTCCTCTGAGCTCTTGCAGATGTGTTTTTTGTATCTAAGTGCAATGGCTCTTGATCAGCAATAACAGACTGTCAGCTTCGGTTTGCAGGACTGTGCTGCTGTGGTTGTGTCAGAGCATGCATGCGTACACACAACGTCCTGTGAATCATTTAGCCCATGGAGCCTTGGAGGGACCCTCTTAAAGCCAGACCTGCTCCGAGAGCTCAGGGCCTTGTAGACGGTTGCTCTCTGGGTCGTAAGCCTAGGAGCACACATGAGTCATGGCTTTGAAATCCACCTCAGATGCCAGCAGAAAACAGAGGCTTTGCATAATCAAGTTGACAGATGAAGCTGGGCTTGCCCTGCTCGGGACAGGCTCATTCATATCCTGGTTTAAAAGAAATATTGCATTTTTAAAGAGGAAAGAAACATATTTAAGAGATAAAGAGAGGGGGGAAAAAAAAGAAGAGTTTTCTGGTCATTAATTATAATAAAACACAGGGGGAAAATTTCACTTTAAAGGCATGCTAAAGCCCTGTAATCTTCAAAGGGACAGAGGAGGCTCAGCTGGCTGGGAAGAGAAACTTCACCAGGAGACCACCAATTTCAGTCGATTGCAAACAGCAAGGTAAGGGCAGCCGTTGTGCATGGAACATGTTGGCTTGGAACAAATTGTTTTCCTGCTTAGCTAAGATCAGCTCTTCCCTTTTAGGTGTTGCTTAAATCAAACTTTGTACAGTGGGAAGGATGTGGCTTTTCAAGTCTACCCTAGGACTATAATGACAAAAGTGCTCAGCGTTGTCCTTTTGGGGGAGTTGCCAACTCTTGCCGCCTGTTGGGACCCTGTCTTAGTGGCACAATTCCATTTAACTCCATCAGATCATTGCCATGTGGGTTCAGCATTGCCAGATTTTGGTTAATCACAAGCAGCGCAAACTCTGGATTATTACGTCAAATATACCTGTTGGTATAAGCCAAATGGCATGCTCACAGCTGAAGTGGGCCCTGTGGCCAATCTAAACACTGAAATCCTCAGCCATCATGATATGTAATATCAATTAACATTGATGGCTGAATGTGGCATTGGTTATCCAGTGAATGTCCAGCTTGACCACATAACCCATAATATAATAACCCAAGTTTCGTAGGGCATGGAGGTTAGATCAGGGGCAGACCTATCTTCTCTTGGTATAAGCCGTCTCTGACCCCCCAGAAAGTTGGTTCTTAGATGATCTAATTCTCCTTCATTTGATGAAAACCACTTTTCAGGAAAAATTTTATTAATTTTTATAAGAATTAGATGAAGTACACTTAGGAGCTAGATCTGCAAAGAGGCAGATTGTAATCTTTCCGGTATTAACAAAAACATTACTTTCTGCTGATCTTTCTCTTTCCCCAGTTGAAAAAACTTTGGGATACCCCTAGACCAGTGGTTCTCAACCTTGCTAATGCTATGACCCTTTAATACAGTTCCTCATGTGTGGTGACCCCCAACCATAAAATTATTTTCGTTGCAACTTCATAACTGTAATTTTGCTACTGTTATGAATCATAATGTAAATGTCGGATATACAGGATGTATTTTCATTGTTACAAAGGGGTCACGACCCACAGGTTGAGAACCTCTTCCCTAGAGGATCAAGAAGATTCCTACCCCCAAACTACTCTCTGCCAAGCAGAACCTACTCTTAAAACATTCATTTTAAACTGTGTGTGGGGGGGTTTTGCAAATCACTGAAGGCCTTAAAGTTTAGTGGCTTGAGACTGACTAGAAAGAAAATGTTTACTGATTAAGACTGATTGCTCCAAAAAAATGTTTCCATTATACATAAGCACACATGGGCGTGCTGGTTTGGGGAATCAGTGGTGTCTGGTAGCCAGCTCCCACTAGCTTGTGGAAGCCTATTTTGCACGTTTCCCAATTCCATCTTCAGTGGATCCAAGATAGAATTTTGAAATTGTTGAGTGAAAGTGTTTACCCTATGGGAATTGGCAAATATAAAAATCAGAACTTTCCCTTGGGGAGATGGTTGCTTACATGTACCTAGTGGTGTGCTGGTAAATGTTAAGGATGTGTGTGGCATAGGGGGGTAGGAACTCTGATTTGGTACCAAAGTCACGTGTTGTATGTTGAGTCCCCTGGGATCTGTGCACTGGCAGTTTACTGGGGGAGAACCTTCAGGAACATCACCCGTGGAGTATCAGGGAAGATGAAGCTTCCGCTGAGAGAAATTGTAGTGTAGTTGCAATAGACCTCCACTGACCCCACAGGGCTTTGAAAGAGGGATTGCTTTTCAGAGTGATCCCAAATTGGAGTGAGGAGATGGGCTTTATACCCTTTGCAGACTAATCCTTGGATGCAGGTTTGTCCCCAGGAGGTATGACAGTGGGGTTGCCTTCACCAGAGGGTAATTCCTGGAGAGCAACTGATCTGTGAGACATGAGCAGGTCAAACTCACAGAACCTGGGGGAATGACAGCTCAGCCCTAAAAGATCTGGGTGACACACCATGGTGTCCCATACTTTGGATTCAAGTCAAAGGGAAGAGTGGAGAAAACTTGCTATCACCATTTGAATGAACCCAGGTTGGCCTGCTAGGAAGCAGATCACCTATAGCCCAGCTGTCCAAACCAAGACCATCCTAGATCAGTCTACAGTCAACAGATCCCCCAAATATGTGAGAAACCTTGGGAGGGATCAGCAGGTCAGCCTCCCCAGATGACCAGGAGTGAGTGAGGCCCAGCTGAGGGAGGAACTGCCACCCAGCTGACTCCTGGACCTAGCAATACATCCTTGTCTTTTTAAGCTACTATGTGAAGAATTTGTTGTGTTAAGAACATTTGAGCTCTTAAGTTTTTAAAACACTTTATATAGTATTGTCTACAATACAATGCCTATGGCTTCATATCGCTAGAACTTTCATAAACTTTATCCCAGTTGAACAGTACCCCAACCCCCCAGTAACAGTAACATTTCCTTCTACTCTGAAGCCCTTAGAAATAACCATTCTCTTTCTATGGGCTTGACTATTTTAGAGACCTCATAAGAGGAAGCATGAAGCATTGTCCTGTGACTAGCTTATCATACTTAGCATAATGCTCTCCAGAGTCATCCATGTCGATATGGTAGGACATCATTAATTGGGAAATGCAAATTAAAACCATAATGAAGTATCACCTCACATCTGTCAAGATGGCTATTATGAAATGTTGGTAAGTAAGTGGAGAAGTTGGAACTCTTGTACACCATTGGTGAGAATGTCATTTTCACCATGGAAAACTGGATGGAGTTTCATTAAACTAGAAGTAAAACAACCATATGACCCAGCAGTCCCACTTCTGGGTATATATTCAGAAGAATTGAAATTAGGATCTTGTAGTTTTCTATGCTCCCTTATTCATTGAAGTATTATTCTAAGCAGCCAGAATTTACAAATATCCAGAAATTACCTAAATATCTAGGGATGGATATTTCGGGATGGATAAAGGAAATGTGGTATATGCATGAATGAAATATTCAGTCTTAACAAGGTAATGAAACCACTGAATTTTAAAGTTTTACACAGCAACAGATAACACAAAATCTGAGGAGATTATCCTGTTTGGGAGCTACCCCAAGTAGAAGTGGAAGTAGGGTGTCAGTGTCTGGGTAAACCTCTATCCTGTATTTGAGGCCTTTCAGATAATGAACTTGATTATTCTAAAGGTGATAGGAAGCTACAGAAGATTATTGTGTCTCTCCTCCTAGAACTGCCTTTCTGGAATCAGACTGTTCTAATCAAGACTCTTGGCTGCTAGAAACAGATGCACTCAAGTCAGTTCACATTAAAAAGTAAAGTCGTTATCTTAAGGGTGCAGATCTTAAGAAAATCCATAGATAGGAAATGAAATGTCTAGGCCTGCCAGGAGCCAGAAGGCTGTCAGTGGCAGACTATTTTCTCATCTCCCTGTACCCAAATTGTCTCTTTCCTATATCCTACAACTCCACCCCACCCTGTTTGAATCTGAGAACAGAAAGGGCCATAGATACCTATAGTGTGCAAAGCCAGAACTGCTTTGCTGATCATTTTCCTTTGACAGAATTACTTATCCTTCCGTGATCTGCTTTGCATATAGATCCCTGGAAAGTTGCATTTGCTAGGCTCTCTTTTTAGTTGAATTTGGTTAGATACAACCAATATGAACAAGAATGAACAGAACCACAGTATTTCCTTTTCTCTTCCTCAGATGTGTCTCAGTTTCTGTTGCCAGCTCCTTCCCTGGTCAAGATGATGGCTTCAACTTCTGGGCTACGGTACTGCCAACTCTTCTTTCCCCCTCCAACTTCTGTGTCCTAGTGGCTGCCAGTTGTTGCTATTTTCTGGGTGATCTCACCTTTCTCTATTTGCTCTAGTGATGCTCTAAGTCTGGAGGGAGATTCAACCTTTTTTCTGTGGCACATTGGAGGAAAAGTCTTGGCTACACTTAAATATGCAACCACTAGTGAAAGCTGATAAGATCCATTCATAATTTTTGCTGTACCTGACACCAGAGAAGCAAAACAGGCTTCAAATAATTTACATGCAGGTCACAGGCTGGATACCCCCACTTGAAACTGACTCCATGTTCAATTTCGATTGGGTTTCCTGGCATTTTTGCCCTGGATGGGGCCTTTACTGATACAGTCACCTTGTTGGGCCATACAGGTGTACACTGCATAAATTCAGGGATGCCTTTTCCAGAGTGTCCCCTTTGAACGATACCTGATGCAGAAACCTTGTGAGGTATAATTCATTTGCTGGGGTGAAAACAATGAAATCTCAGACCTCATGGAACTGAATTTCAATTGGCAAAGACAAGCAAACTAAGCATAATTTTAGTTGGTGTAAGTGCTATTGAGAAAAATAGGGCAGGAAAGAGGTGAAGGTAGGGGGAGGTAGAGGGGGTACACTTATGAATAGAAAAATCTGAAGAAGGGAGCATGTGCATAGGCACTGGGAGAAGGGGAGGCTTCACTGTAGGCAGGAAAGCAAACGCAAAGGTTCTGCTGTTGGAGAACATACACAGCCCAACCTCTCCTACACCCTAATCTCCTGCCATTGCTGAATTCAACAGGATGCCAGTAAGCAAAAAGGGAGAATAGCTTACACAGGCGAGAAGTAAAGCAGGTCTGGTTCAGTTTGGATGCAAGGATAGGGATTGAAGCACATGTGTCTTGTAGGCCAGTGATTTTCAACCAGTGTGTCATGATACACTGGTGGGCTGTGAGAGGATCTTAGGTGTGCTGCAAAAAGTTTTAAAGATAGGAAGTGGAGGCAAGATGGCGGTCTGTAGCCAGCTTTCCACAGAGGCACCCATCCAGAAGGAGAGTTAAAGGACAGAAATTTAGCAAAAAAAAGCCGATGGTTCAGATATGAGCCAAAAGAGAAGGTTGAAGAACACACATCAACCCTGCTGAGGTGAGCTGCGACACCAAGGATACAAATGAAAGGTACAGAATCCATCGCCAAGTGGATAGGAGTCCCCTCCCCCATGAGAATGGCTTGCAGTATACTCCATACCTCTGTACAAACAAGCGAGCAGAGTTCAAATATTCTCCTATTTACCCCATGGGAGAGACCCTCTAAAAACCAGACCTCCTTCCCTTACAAGGGTGCCATGGCACTCTCCTGCCAGGCATAAAACTGTATAAAACTGTATATATTCTCTACCTGCATTTTTGAACTCTCAGCACTCCCCTCTACTCTCACCCTGAGGTCTGGAAGTCTAACACC